>SZWC01022691.1:19557-30155 GCA_023375785.1 Penium margaritaceum
AATGGTGTCCAAAGCTTGCTAGAGGGGGCAATTGTCATGAATGACGCGAACAATGAGAGTCAGAGATCTTGAGTCTCTGAAGGTCCATTTCTACTTTTACCTTGCTCCTCCCTTTTAACGGGTCCCGAACAAGAGGAAAGACATCGAAATCATACGAGTTTTCCACATGCAAATTCGAAGTTTGAGCTAGTCAGTCTTTGACTTACTTTCATGAGGCTACTATGTGAAATCATCGTGTGTAAGGCACGTCGGACAATTTCATATCGTCTTCATTTGTAGTTCCCGTGCTCTCTCTCTCTCTCTCTCTCTCTCTCTCTCTCTCTCTCTCTCTCTCTCTCTCTCTCTTCTTCTCTATCTCTCCCCCCACTCCACCACAGAGCAGGGAGCACCAAGTCCCATGATCCAATGGCAGATGTCCATCGTCGCATCCCAGTAATCTACTATTGGCACTCATGGATTGGAATATAGAGAACGCAGTCAATAATGGAGTGTGATGACTAGCACTGTGCCCCGTTCTTCGTGGCGGGTGGCAAGGTGCTGCTATGCCTCATGTGGACAAGGAGCACCACTTGGTTGGATCTTCTCCTTTCGTGCCAAAGTGGAGATGACAGGTTGCGTATGCCTATTTGTCGGGGAGGGATCGGACAAGGGTATTGAAGGCCCTCGCTCCTCGGCATCATCTGATAACGGTGAGATACAAGTCTTCAACACCGTATTCTGCCATCCATGAGAGGAATACATCATTCCAAGCAAGGAGGTTACGTTCGCCTAGAGGCGGTGGCGACAGGTTCTTCCACGACATGACTTTTGTCAAGTCATCCCACATTACGGTACTAGAAGTGCTAGCAGTTTGGTTTGCCAATCGGCTTCAGCCGGGTTGGCTAGCACGAGGGACATGATTGCCTCTCCGCACTGATCTAGTGGCACATCATGCTGATTGCCACACGGGTCCTTATTGCGAGGGTGCTGGCGGTGGTGTCAGGCCCCTTCCATTGGCCAGATATGTCTTGGATGAGGACATAGATGGAGAGGCGGCCACTGGATCTGCTAGACAGCGAGTCTTTTCCTGTTTTGAAGGCTTGACGAAGGTGCTGCACCTCCTTTGAGCAACCTTTGCTGACCTAGTGGTCTCCCAGTCTGTGGACGGGTCTCGTGGTGAGAGGCCTTGGTGAAATTTGCCCCTTGACAACTCTCCAAGCGGCTTTACTATCACGCATAGACAAGACAGTGGTCTCGCCGCCTAGCACACACGTTTTGGATGGCTCCAACCAGCTTTAGTGGCTATGGGAGCCGCTACTGACCTCCAACGCCATGGTGGAAGCCACCATGTAATCCATCTCCTTTCGCTTTTCAGCATTTCCCACTCCCTTCGATCAGGTCTCGGCCCGGCCCGGCCCGGCCCGGCCCGGGACGGGCCGGCCGGGCCCGGCCGCCCTGGCCGGCCGGGCTAGCAGGTATTCAACCGGCCAGCCCTTGCTTTGGCAAGTGGTGGCCGTCAGCCACCACTTCGCTTTGGCAAGGTGGAAGGGCCAAACCTTTGAAACAGCTTTGATAGGAAGCTTCGTTCACTGGGGAAAAACCGCAGTGAGCGAGGGTCTCTAATCTTGACTCCATCCCGTCCAGCCGTCCACAGGCCAAGAACCCATCCGAGCCACGTGGAGAGGCCAGACCATGCTACACTCCTCCCACCTAGGAGTGTACTTGCCTCTATATCCACAAAGGGACTCGAACGAGGACATTGTGATACCAATGTAACTAATGGGACTGGAAGCTTGACACACTCGGCCAAAATCACGGTGACTGAGGGTCTACAACCCTCACTCCATCCTGCTCGTTCAATCGTCCACAGGCCAGGGACTCGTTCAAGCCAAGTGGAGAGGCTGTCCTGCACTACAGCGTGTACCGAGGTCTGCTTGTTTCTCATAAAGGTGAACATTACTTGAAGGTTTTCCGTCCAAATCCACTCGATGTCAATAGGAGTAAGATCAGAGAGAGGTGTTGAGACCGTGGCATAGAACTAGATGATTTGACGGTATTATTCACGGAACTCCAAAAACAATGTGGAGTTTTTGGCCAGCTGTAGACATAGTCCACAGGTCGGTTGTCGGTATTTTTTTTGGGCTCAATCTGCCATGTCTATTGTCATTGTTGTGGCCTGGAAAATCAACTGAATGGAAAATTTAGTCCCATCTGAAGAGTTTTCCATAGAAGTTATTAGACTGTATGAATTTTCAAGCATTTTAGAGCTTTGTATCATGTTCCTTTAATGTGCAATTGTACACGGGATTTTCTTAGAGATACGAAAACAAATACATTGAGACACGATTGAGATGTGTGACTAATTTCCTCCACGAATGACAGAAGGGTTCTTGTGAGTCCAGACAAAATTGTGTGAAATAAAAGCAAAATGAGCAAGTCCATGATGCCGTGGCATTGGCATCCTTGCCAAATGCACAGATCTGGTGGAATTCATGGCCCTGTAGAGTTGGTCAAAATACTCATTTTCTCGTGGGAGAGGACAATGGCTCTTGATGGTGATTTCGGTCAATACCTCGTAATCACACACATTATCATTTTACCAAATTCCTTTCCACAAGAAAAAAGGATGGGGGCTCATCATGATCGTGTGGATGGGCGAGTGAAGCATTGTCCAAACATTCAATCCAGCTGAAGTTTCTGTTTGGTAAGATCATGGTCGCTCATACAGCACATGACTTTGAATGTTGGTCTGCAAGACTACATTCCGCTTGTTGCAACACTCATGTTCCCTGAATGATGATGATGTATTGGGTGTTATGTACCAGACGTACACGAGTCCCTTGTCTTTCCTAGTGGATATTTTTTTATTACAAAAACAGCCCACGGCGTGTCGAGACCCCGAATTTCACTCCGACAGTCGAGGGTAATTTGACCAACTGCCCTCGTCTTCCAAAAAACCTTCTCGCACCTTTTGACAACTTTGACCACTTTTGAAAATCAACGACAAAAGTGCCACGACCTCTCGGTCTACTTCTCAATGCATCGTGATCGGTACTTGTAAAGCAAAAACTTGTATTCAAGGATACACACAAAGTGTCACATTGAAGGTACTCAACCTTCTTGACCCGTTTGACGTGGTGATAGGTGATCCCTGGCTCCGTGAGAACAAGGCTCTAATGTGCTTTGAATTAAAGTGTTTGATCCTCTGAAAAGGACAGCGTCGCTTTATGTTGATTCCGAGTACAAAATTATCACCGACCCGACTCAAACTCCATGCCAGCTTGTCTACGATGCAGATCAAGAGACGTATTTGACAAGGTTATCGATACTTCTTGGCTCAGTTGCAGAAAGTGGAGGACAACGTGAAGGAAGACACGCCACAAGAGATCAGATCTCTATTGGTGGAGTTCTCGGATGTATTCCAAGACCCACCGGCTAGGCTTCCACCAGAAAGACACATGGGCTACATGATTCCGCTGCAACCGGAGGCGAATCCTCCGTTTGGACTCATGTATCGCCTTAGTCTAGTAGAAAGGCGAGAGGCCGAATGCCAAATTAAAGAGTAACTTGCAAAAGGGTGGATCGAGCCCAGTAGCTCACCGTATGGTGCACCGATCCTTTTTGTGAACAAAAAGGATGGTGGTTTGTACATGTGCATGGATTACCGGGCGTTGAACAAGCTGACGATGAGAAATCAATTCCCCTTACCGCGGATCAAGGACCTTTTTGACTAATTCCAAGGCGCAAAAGTGTTTTCGTCCT
The DNA here is from genome assembly GCA_023375785.1 of Penium margaritaceum. Classification (NCBI taxonomy): domain Eukaryota; kingdom Viridiplantae; phylum Streptophyta; class Zygnematophyceae; order Desmidiales; family Peniaceae; genus Penium; species Penium margaritaceum. Next base: position 23,299 of record SZWC01022691.1, read on the forward strand.
TGGATTTGTCTCAGGGGTACCATCAAATCCGCATCACGGAAGATGATGTGCCCAAAACCACATTTCAAACGCACATGGGACACTATCAGTTCCGAGTGTTATGCTTCGGGCTTACATATGTCCCGGCAACCTTCCAAGGAGAAATGAACCAAACATTTGCCAAGCAACTCAGACAGTCTGTCTTGGTTTACTTGGATGACATCCTGGTTTTCTCCAAATCAATGGAAGAGCACATAGAACATCTGTGCGTAGTTCTTGCAATCCTACGGGAACAGAAGTTCTATGCAAAAGTGAGCAAGTGCAATTTTGCACAAGAGGAGCTTGAATACCTTGGACATATCATCGGCAAGGACGGCATCCGTGTCGACCCACGAAAGGTCCAAGCTGTTGTGGACTGGCCACACCCCAAAAATGTTGGGCAGATTCGATCTTTCCTCGGCCTTGCAAACTAATTTCCACGGTTGATGCAAGGGTATTCCACCCTGGTAGCACTGCTAACTAGGCTCACGCGAAAACACGTGCGTTGGGAATGGACACCTCATTGCAAGAGCGCTTTTCTCAAAGACAAAGAGCTTCTATCCAAGGTGCCTATCCTAACTCTTTGGCATCCATGGCAACCGTGGGAGGTTTGATGTGATGCGTCGGTAGTAGGAGTTGGAGCCGTCCTCATCCAGAAAAGTCACCCAGTTACGCATGAGAGCCGGAAGCTCATCTCCGCGGAAACGCGATACACAATTGGGGATCAAGAGCTCCTTGTGGTAGTACACGCTTTCAAGATGTGGCGTTGCTACCTTGAGGGTGCTGAAGGGGGTGTGATGGTCCTGACCAACCATAATCCATTGGTGTTTTTCCAAACGCAACCGGACCTGTCAAGACGACAGGCGTGTTGGAGTGAATACCTGCGCCGACTCTCGTTCACATGGGAATATCGGCCAAAACACATCAATGTGGCCGATCCACTAAGCTGACAGCCTGTGGAAACTCAAACAACCACCGAGGTCAGTGGGTGTTTCATGGCCATTGCAACAGCAACGTTACAACCACCAGATCCCCCTACACCTCTGCGGCAACCACCACGAGAGATTATCCATTACAACGGTTTTGTAAGAGGATCCAGATGGGATACTGTGTGGATTCTTGGTTTCAAGACTCTCAAAATGTGGTCAAGTACAGCTTGGTAGGGGTCGCAGGAATCTTCTAGCACGGAGAACAAGTTGTTGTCCCAAACTCGGGAGACCTTCGAGCAAAGGTTATCTCCAAGTTCCACGACCCATCGGTCGCAGGTCATGTGGCACCCCGAAAGACCAGACAGGCACTCTCGGACCACTATTTGTGGCCAGGATGGAGTGTCGATGTCCGTAAGTATTGCATGACATGCGACCCATGTTTTCATAACAAGGCTAGTAACAAGAAGCATGTTGGACTCCCCCAATAGCTTCCCATTCCTGGGACTCCATGGGAGTGCGTCAGCATTGACTTCATTACTGGTCTTCCGGACACAGCCCGTGGCCATGATGCAATAGTAGTGGTTGTGGATATTTTGACGAAGATGACACACTTCATTCCTACAACCACTGACGTGAACGCAGAGGAGACTGCTTGTCTCTTCCTTGAGGGTGTGGTAAAGTACCACGGCTTGCCGTTGCGCATTATCTCCGATCAAGATCGAAATTTTGCTAGTACGTTCTGGCAAAAGATGTACGAGTACTTCGGCAGTGAGTCAGAAATGTCGACAGTATTTCACCCTCAAACTGACGGACAAACAGAGCGCATGAATCACACTCTAGAGCAGATGCTCCGCATTTTTGTGGACCTTACCATGCATGATGGGGACGAATTCCTAACATCGGCAGATTTTGCGGTGAACAACTCGGTGATCGAGTTCACACAGTTCACACCGTTTGTGTTGAACAGTGGTCGGCATCCAGTGGTACCCTCTTCATTGGTGAAGATTGGGAGCAAGGAAGGGCAGGTTCCTTCCACTCAAGCCTTTGCCAAGCGCATCGACTCCTTGTTACAAGAGGTAAAGCGTCACCTTCAAGCATCTCTGCAGCGACAAAAGACATATACCAACAAAGGTCGCCAAGAGGTCTCGTTTGACATCGGTGACAAAGTGCTGCTTACCGCCAAAAACCTTTAGCTAAAGTCGCCAAGGGCAAGAAAACTTCTACCGAAGTGGATTGGGCCGTTTCCCATTGTGGCACACATCGGGTCAGTGGCATACCGATTGTTGCTCCCGCCGAGTATGAAGATACACGACGTGTTTCATGTCAGCATGCTGGCTCAATACACTGCAGACGGAACTGTTCAGCCACCACCAGCAGTCCTTGCTGCCGACGACCAATACAAGATCTTTTGCCTACTCCAGCATCAAGAGCGTACTCTTCGGTCGCGCGTTGTTAGGGAGTACCTCGTTCATTGGGCCGGTTGTGGACCTGAACATAATTCATGGGATTCGGAATCTCGGTTGTCCACAGGGGTGGTCAACCAGTGCTAGAGCAAGCTTGAAGGTCGCACGGATCGACGCATGGGAGGAGGTACCACCTGAACACGGAAAAAGTGAACAACATTCCTATAGGGTAGCATTCATGGACAGCGACCATAGGAGGTTGGGGACGCCCAACATGGTTGTCGTGCGGACGCTCCAGCCTAAAGGGGGGAGGCCGCTAGTCGTGCTGACCTACAAGTTGCACCTTAGGTCCAAGTACGATGCACATGTTCATGTCTAGCTGGTGATTGAAGTTATTGATTTCCTTTCACAATGTTTATGACTCACTGACTGACAATCCTACTTGTTGTTCATGAACCGGGACGGTTCATGATAAGTGGGGAGGAATGTAGTGGGAGGGCCGGTTCGACCCTCCCTCCTCGCCGAAGCAAGAGGTGGTTGCGCACTACCCCTCCCCCCCGTCAGCGAGGGCTGGCCGGCGGCCAGCACTTTGCTAGCCGCCGGCCAGCTTGCTGCCGGCCGGCTGGACGGCCGGCGGCCGGCCAAGCGACTTGCCGGCCACCGGCCGGCCAGCCGCCAGCAGCCGATCGTGACCTCAGCCCGATCGGCGGCTGAGGGCCCACGAGGGCCTCGAGGGCAAGGCATCGTGGCATCGTGCCCTTGCCCCTGATCGCCCTCCTTGCAAGCGAGCGAGCGAGGACAAGGGCGGGGGACGAGGGAAGAGAGACGAGAGGATCTAGCGCGAAATCGCCAGCGTGCCTCGCACGTGACGATTTCACACCAGAACGTCAAAAAGTAAATTGAAGTTCGTTTGCGACAAACTTTGACATAAAATAAACTAAATAACTCGTGCAAATACACGAGTTTAAGGTAAATACCCCCGGTTTGGGTCCCAAAACAAGGGGTAAGGTTAAAAACTGAAATGGGTCTCCGGAGACTCAAAATATTTGAGTCTCCCTGCTCTAGGTCATTCATGACGATTGCCCCTTAGTCCTGCAAGGGGGGTAAACCCCTGACGCGGACTGAGAACGCCATTATGCGAACTCCGACAATGACTTCAGAGCAGGAGCTGGAGAAACGACCCGTTACAGATCATCAAATTCATGAAAACTTGGTCATCAAAATCAAGCATCACTATGGTACCACGGATGATCAGAGTAGCAGAGTGGATGGACAACGTTGACTACAACTCTTGAATGGAGGAATCCTACCGTTGGTGACCTCCTAGCCACAAACGTTGTAAGAGCGGAAAAAGCCACTCGCCTCCAATGCAAGTGGACGCCGTTGACCAGAGAGATGTGCGCACCTGCTACAACTACGGAAAACTCGGGCAAATCGCTCGCAACTACCGTAGCAAGCAGCAAACGAAAATGGGGGGGAAGTTGTAGAAAAATGAGTCGGGAAATGCAAGGGGTAGGAGCAATAGGCACAACTCTTATGTGTGAGGAAGGATCTGTGCAAAATGATCGCCCATGTGAACAGCTTACGACACCGCAGAGGGTTTGTTATATCACAAAGTTTCACGAGGGATACGAGGACGACCAACCGATGATATTGCTAACCAAGTACAACCTTGAGGTTGCAAGAGTTGTAAAACGGTACTAGCACTATTGGATGGAGGAGCTTCTCACAGTTTTGTAAGCAACCACATGGTTCGTAAACGGGGTCTGCAGACCGAACCAGGGTTGTTTGAAGGAAAAACCGTTTATGGGAGATTGAAAATACGGAGACTTAAAAAACCACTTTGACTTCAACTAGAAAATCTACGAGATGTAATGGTATGGAGGTCTTATCCAATGAGTGACCACAGACCTATTCTCAGACAAGATTTCCTCTACCAGTAGAATCAGCTTATTGACTGGACCAGCGGCGACATCTACGTGGATATCAGCGACGCCAAGCGACAAGTTTTGCGCATGGGGCGAAAGTGGACACTAGAAGTAGCAGAGGAAGCCGTAGCGATCAAGAAGCGACAGCCTTTGCAACCATACCGCTCAACGTGGCCAAGCACTATATATGACGAGGGGCTCGTGCATGGCTTGTGCATTTCGAGCCAATGGAGGGAGCGAAAGTGACAGCAGCTGACTCATCGACCTCATCAACCTCATCAGCCTTATCAGCCTCATCGGCATCAACAAACTTCGCAATGGTACCCCAAGAGATTGCACCACTCACCCCAGAGTTTGCAAACGTCTTCTCCGACGAACTCTGAAAATCCCTACCACCTTAACGCGACATTGACCATCGCATTGAGCTGAAACTGGACAATCGGCCCACAGTTTGAGGGGCCTATCGGATGAGCGATCACGAGTTGACCAAGGTGAAAAAGGAGCTCGACAAGATGCTTGGTCAAGGGTTCATCCGCCTGTCCAGGTCACCATATGCTTCACCACTGATGCTCGTGAAAATGAAAACTCGCAAGATGTGGATGTGTGTGGACAATCAGGCGTTGAACGATGCTACCGTCAAGAACTGCTACCCTGTTTCCTGAGCTGACGAACTGCAAGGAGCTTAGATTTTTGACCAACTGCAAGGAGCTTAGATTTTCAAGAAAATTGATCCATGCGGTGGTTATCACCAGATCCACCCGGCAGGCGCCGACATAAAGAGCATGGCATTAAAAGCGCTCTATGGGTATTTTGATTTCACGATTATGCCTTTCGGACTCACGAATGCCCCAGCAACGTTCGTAGCGGCAAAGAACAATATTTTACTTCCATACCTCGACAATTTTGTTGTAGTGTACTTTGACGATACATTGGTGTATACCCGCACACCACAAGAGCACAATGGACATCTTAAAAAAATTGGAGGGTTTAGAAGGATTTTTTTTGGGAAACTGTCAGTTTTTCGACTTTGGGTTCATTCGATCGAGTTTTTGGATCACATCATGAACGCCGGATGGGTCACCATGGATCCGAAAAAAACTGGCAGCAGTCATTGACTGGCCGACACCGACCAACGTCCGATATGTTCAAGTTTTCCTCAGCTTCTCAAATTCCTTCTAGTGCTTCGTACGGGATTACGCCCGAGTGTGAGCGCCTCTCTCCGACCTTACTCAAAAAGCAAATGAGTGGCAGTGGGGAGGCAACGAACAAGAAGTGTTCACCTCTCTGCAGAATGCTATGACCGCGGCGCCAATGATATGATTACCCGATCCAACTGTCGGCTACGTCATGGCTACAAACTCCTCACATCGAGCCATCTGCTCGGTTCTCCTACAAGATCACGGCAACGGAGAGCAAGTGGTCACATACATGTCACAAAAACTGCGAGGACCAAAACTCAACTACTGCGTACACGAGAAGGAGATGCTGGCAAACGTACATGCATTTAAGACATGGGGGTGCTACCTCAAATGCCGCCGATGCATCGTACGTCCCGACTATCATGCGCTGAAATATTTGAAGAACTGAACCTCACTCAACGTCAGACCCTATGGATGAAGTTTCTGAAATCCTGGTTCGACTATGATATCAAGTACCAGCCAGGAAAAAACAACCCAGTAGACGCGCTCAGTTGCCAACCGGATCCGATGGTTGAGGCAACAACATTTCAGCTGCAACGAGATCCGAATCTCGAGCAATTTTTTACACAAGGAAACAACGAGCATGGCGGATATAACAAGGCGAAGTTCTGGTACTACGCACCCTATTGGTGGCGACGACTTACTTGCCAGTGGTCATTCCCCCAAACGACGGACCCCGCCGAATGCTACTCGAAGAATGCCAGGGCATCGGTCCAGGTGGACATTTCGGAGAAGACAAGAGGCTAAAGAAGCTGGCGAAACACTCTGGTGGGACAAGGTGCAATCGAATGTGGCCAAAGTTTGCAAATCCTGCAACATGTGTCAGCGACAAAAATCACGTCGCACACATCCACATGGACTTCTGCAACCATTCTCCATCCCGAAAAAACTGTGGACTGACATTTCCCTGGACTTTGTCATGGGATTACCAATCACTTTTGATGGATATGACACAATCCTCATGGTTTTCGACAGGTTTTCCAAAAGGTCTCACTTTATTCTGACGACGACCACCGTCACTGATGAAGGAACAGCATGAATGTCTATAGACAACATTGTACGGCTGCATGGCTTGCCGAGGACCATCACCAGCGACAGGGACGGTCGATTTACCATCCGTCTCTAGCGCAAAATGATGACTCTCTATGGCGGTCGGATACAAATTTCAACGGCATCTCACCCTCAAACCGACGGCCAAACCGAGCGGACCAATTGGACGAACGAACAACTTCTCGGAACATTATGCGATGGGACGGATTGGGCAGAAAGACAAATTACCGCCAAAATTGCGTATTATTCGACAATCTCCATCGCAATGGGTAATTCGGCAATTCGACAACATGTTTACACACACACACACACACACACACACACACACAC
>SZWC01022692.1:4464-31568 GCA_023375785.1 Penium margaritaceum
ATAGATATAGATATAGATATAGATATAGATGTAGATATAGATATAGATATAGATATAGATATAGATCTAGATATAGATATAGATATAGACATAGACATAGACATAGACATAGAAATAGATATAGATATAGATATAGATATAGATATAGATATAGATATAGATATAGATATAGATATAGATATAGATATAGATATAGAAATAGATATAGATATAGATATAGATATAGATATAGATATAGATATAGATATAGATATAGATATAGATATAGATATAGATATAGATATAGATATAGATATAGATGTGACATTGATCACATTGTGCAAGCCACATTTGAAATGTGGTTGCATGTGGGAAGTGTTGTTTTTGTGCTTGTAGACATGCAAGTGACTTCTTGACTTGACCCACATGCCCTACTCCATAGTGAACTGGATAATGTCTGCACGCGCATGGAGTTCTGGATGTAGCATGACTGCGCTCATCTCGGGGCACAAGGAATCTCATATCATAGTCAACACATGCTTGTGGATTGAGGGTGGTTCAATAATGAGGGCACATTGCACCTTCCTAGGCCAGACATCTTTGATGTTTGTTGACCTGATGTGATGATCTACTCAAGTGAATTCTACCCAAAAGAGATAGATATGCATGCTGCACATGCTGAAGGATGGTGTAGCGTTATCTCTCCATGAATGTGTGTGACTGGCCCCTACTGGGTTCTCTAGCCCATAACACGAGAAGTAGTCACTGGATTGAAAACTCCATGGGCTGGCTTGACACCAAGAATGGCATCAAGACCTTAGGCAACTCATCCTTGCATGGGTGGAATTCTCATTCTATCCATTCATCAAACTGACCCAACTACCCTCAAATCTATGCTTTATATGCCCTCCTATGTGAAATAGCTTGATGAAAAATGTGTACATGAGAAAGCATACATGTACAAACCTGTTCATACATGCATCCATGCATGCAATTGAGGTTTGTCGCTTGAACAACCATTTTTATGTTGTCATGCCCACGTATGTTTCATTAAGGAATCCTATTGTGCATGCATGCACTTGTACCGATTGATGACCCACTGTTGGCACATGTTTGATGCTCTCTGAACTTGGGGGACTGTTGTCAGGTCTGCCTTGAGTGAACCGTATGCCTTGCAGCATAGGCAGTGAATCAAGTACACGGCCGTCAAATGTGTCAAACTGTGTTGAGTGGCACACACCCACGCTCTCGAGTACCAGCTGTTAATAGGAGGCTGCACTTTCTTGTAACAGCCTTGAATGAAAGCATGCCTCAACCTACACCGCACTACACTTCCACAAAAATCATTACCAGCATAGATCCAGATCACAATCTCATCCCTCGCACTTCCCTACTTGTATGTTTTTAAGAGCAGAAGCTAGGCGCCTTTGTCATGGAATGCTCTATCAGCATGAAGCAAATCCAACACTCAGAGCATGTGTCAAAAGCACGCTAAAGAAACTATGGCATAACGGTTCCACATGATCTTCTTAGTTCAGACCGACTAAATAGTAATATCTCGGTGCTTGGGTTGTTGAAAAATTAGTTCAAACTAGTTGACTAAATGGCCAAAGCGCCTTAGAATAAGGAGGGGTTCCAAAATCAACTACATTAGTTATTGGTTTGAACTATCAATTTGTGCGTTTAACTGAATTGCCAGCCACGCACACTAACGGCAATAACTAAATAGTCTGAATAATACTTATGTCTCTTTTTTGCGCTGTTTTGATGTCTTTAAACTAGTATTCTGACGAAATAGTCAGACTTCTGACTAAATAGTTTGAAGGGTTGGTGTTGCAGGGGATTGAACCGGTCTGGTCCTTTGTCACGTGCGATGACCAAACGTCGCGGGGATGCATACCCAAAGCACAACGGCGAGGTCCCAATTTTTCAAACAGGTATAGTTGGCCACGTGTCGGTTGTGGTAGCGACTCGGGGATGCCCATACTGTTACTTTTCCTAACACGTGTGCATGAATATCACTTGTGTTCACCATTTTTTTCTGTTTGCCGCTGTTAGGCAGCACGCCATGCACTTGTCCGTTGCATGAGAGACATTTATGCTGCTATTTGTGAGATTCTACATGAACTTATTGACACCCTCATTCTCCGGATCTTCTCTTGGCTGACGCGTTGGCGCATCCACAATAGTGACTTCGGCGCACAGCATTGGATAGCAGAGCTATGCGACTGAAAAATATGTTGTGGATGACCGTGGCCACATGGAAAAGCATCCTCAGCCTCCTAAAGACTGAGTCTACACTACACGACACTCAACTCGCTACCAATAATACATTTTCATCTATCTCCAGTGTGTATGCCACGGCATTAGTATCCGGCAGCTAATGGAGCAATTTCAACGCGATGCTACAACAATTTTGCAAGTTTTGGGTGACATTTTCCAAGCTTTGCAGCATGTCGCACCTTTCAAAATTTGACAACCTCGCATTGGAGATCCTGCATTCACTGCATGGTCCAGTTGCCAGGATTACTTACCTTGGTTCAACGATTGCATTATAGCCATCGATGGGACACACATCCCCATCTTCATCACCCATTTCTGACGACCAACGTTCATCAACAGGCACTCGTAGGTGACCCAGAACATCCTCGCTTTGTGCACCCCTGATCTACGGTTCACGTTTGTGACTTTTGGCTGGGAGGGATCAGTACATGATGAACACATGTTTGCTAACTCCCTTCACCGTGGGTTCCGCTCACCGCCAAACAAGTTCATCCTTGCTGCCACTTCTTTTCCAGACGGCTTTGGTGTAATCCCACCTTATAGGGGCGTACGGTACCATTTACAAGAGTTGTATCCAGGTTAAGTGCGCCCAACTAATTCTCAAGAGCTTTTCAACATCCTACACGCATCCGCGCTTCTATGATCGTACAGGCGTTCGGATTTTTAAAAGCCAAGTTTCACATCCTCCAAGCTTGACAGAGCTATGAGGTTGGATTCCAATCAAGCTTAGTTCTCTCGTGCTTTGTCACACATAATCTCATTCAACAGTACCAAGATGTGGCATTTCCAGGGTTGGAAGACAAGAATCCACCACTTGAGAGAGAAATTGCGCCTCTACGACAACTTCCAACTGGACGACAGCATGGTGACGTGTTCATTTACGGAATGGAAATGAAACAGCACAGGCCATGTGGGCTGATGAAACAAGTAATGTTTTTTTATGAGTGATGACACTTGGTTGTCCAGCTCTTTTTTACAAAGAAAATGGATTGGAAAAAAACTGCAATAACCATTGTTAATGTAACATGAGTCATTACAATTTGCAAAGACATTTTAAACTATGCCTACTCTGCATCACCCAATGTCTATGGTGTTGCAATGCGGTCCACCAGAGCTTGCATGCAACTGCCGCCTACACCACCGTCACTCTCCGCTTCCCCATGCTTCTCCCACGCATCAACCTCGATCTCCTCCTCCTCCTCCTCCTCCTCCTCCTCCTCCTCCTCAGCAGCCTCTGGGTCATCATGCTTAGGCTTGCGATCAAGGAGTAGGCTCAGCACATGTGCGCGCACCCGCCCCCTTCAGTACACATACAAATTACACACGATTTCATCGTTCTACAGCACGTCAAGCAGCTCCAGTTTATCATCATCCATCATACTCTTGTCATTGCTGATGTCATTCACCATCATGACCCACGTTGTCTTCGTTTCTTTGTCACGAATGACACATTCCAAAAGCCCTGCACTTTTCACAAGCATTGGAAGCATATCAACCTGGCGGTCAAAAACTTTGTGACATACGACCCTTTCGTCATCATTATCAAAAGCAGCTTCATCCTTCTCACCAACATTTTGCGCCTCTTCTGAACTAAAAACATTCGTACCAACAGCTCTATCCTTAATCCACAGTTTGGTCGTGATCTCAAATCAGGGCAAATTACGGTCCTTTAGTTTGGCACCAGAAGTATTTGTGCGCTAATTGAATCCCATTTTTTTCGTCAAGTTAAATCATCCAACANCCTGCACTTTTCACAAGCATTGGAAGCATATCAACCTGGCGGTCAAAAACTTTGTGACATACGACCCTTTCGTCATCATTATCAAAAGCAGCTTCATCCTTCTCACCAACATTTTGCGCCTCTTCTGAACTAAAAACATTCGTACCAACAGCTCTATCCTTAATCCACAGTTTGGTCGTGATCTCAAATCAGGGCAAATTACGGTCCTTTAGTTTGGTACCAGAAGTATTTGTGCGCTTCATTGAATCCCATTTTTTTCGTCAAGTTAAATCATCCAACAGATGCCATCTGTCTGTGATCTATCTGATGCTCTTGCCAACAATGTCATACGCGAGATGCCATAGTTTCGCCAAATAATTGTAGCGGTTACAACCTGCTCCGTTGAAAGGTCGACGTTGAGAAGTTTTGAAAACTTCTTTGCGACGACCGCATGCATCTTTGTCTTCCACCCGCATGTTTTGCAGATTTTGCCAGCATACTTGAGCGCCAGCGACAGAAGCGTGATGTCCTTCTTGTGCGCCCATCAGCAGTCTTGGTCGCCGCATTGCTGTTGGCAGGGAACTCCAACGCCATAGGGTAGGATGCAGCTTGATTGGCAGTGTCATACTCGGTAGCTGCCACGTCAGGAGCTGGTTTCGCAACAATACTTGGCTCTTCCAGTGATGCCTCGTCCCATACAGGCGGAGAAGGGACATAGACTCCGAGCATGGCAGCAAGCAATTTGTTGATACCAACCAACGGCGTGCGGTTGAGGCAATCATTAGCCGTTGTGGGAGGAGGCGAGGTGACATATAGACCCATGGGCAGATGCTGGCATTGTGCCTCGTTGACCTTTCAAGAGAGGTTATGTAGCTGCGCCATGCGGGCAGAGATATGGACACGCGCGCCGTGTTGTTAACGTGGCTGCAATCGCGATGCAGGGGGTAGCTGGCAGTTGATGACTTGCACTGGAACAGGCAAGCGTCGAGTCGCATGGTTGAAGATTCGATATTCAAGCGCTCAAATGAGCATATCTTCGGACGTCCCAATCGTGCATCGATGGCCATGTTTATTTCCGGTCGGTACGTGACATAGACAGCCACTAATGCGATCGCTCACTGCATCGTTTGTGCCATCGTCAGCATAACCAATAACTGTTTAGTTTATTTTGGAACCCACCCTAAGACTAAACAGTCCAAGTTTTAATGATCCTTTTAAGCTTTAAATCTTAATAAAACGTGCAATGTGGATGGTTGTATCTCGCTAATGAAAAACAAAGCATGTTTGGCATTTCAATTTGAGCATTCGAATAAACACCTTGTCGTTTCGAACAGTGGACAAGCAGCTCGACCTCGGTGCTCACGTTGCTCCTTGCGTAGTGGCAGTACATACGGGGTACAAGGCTGGGACCACCAGTCTTCCATCCTTCAATGCTTTCACAGCTGTCCACCATGCACCCCAACTGTCATCACCTCACTACCTTCTCCTCGTGCGCCTCCTTTCCTCTTGGTGCAGCCGACTTCGTGCCCACTCTGCCACACATGCTCACAAGTTTGCTTCCACTCAATGGACGCTTGTTCAGGCTTCGGAACAACATGCCTGAGATGAACAAGGCTGCCTGTCAACGTCAGAGGCTGGGTCCATTTGCACCACCGTCATCAGAGCCTGTCCCTGCCGACAAGTTCAACCATACGCCTTTGGTGGGCAACAACCAGGCAGCGTACGAGCAAGGAAGGCACGTGCCTGCACTGCTGCTGTGGGACGAGGAGCGCATGGAGTACTTCTTGCAAGTGTGAGATGAAAGTCCTGCACTGGTGGTGAAGCCTGCTCCTGACATGGCGGTGGGTGACACGATAGAAACTGCGAGTCAAACGGCCGACCAAGCTACTCCGATGTCCACAATTCCCACGGCAAGCAACGCAACCGCCGACGATTGTGGCGGGCTCGGCAAAAAATGGTGGACGCCCAAGAAGGACGTGACCCTGCTGGCACTGGAAAACATGTACGTGGCAGAGTTTCGTAAAATTTGCAGTTGGCAGATGAAGATGCATTCCATGATAGTGCCCAAGTTTTTGAAAAATTTCGAGGAGCATTTAACAAGGGAGCTGATCAACTACCGTTGTAAAAATCTTGCCAAGCAGCGGTGCCTCGCCTTTAACATTTTCAGTAAGTCTGGTAATCAGATGGACCATGTTTGGTGGACTGTCAAGCTGGACAACAAGCTGTGGGAGGATCTGAAGCATACGAAGCCACAAGCCGCAAAACTGCAGGGCAGGAATTTACCCTGGTTTGAGCAGGGCACAACACAAGGGCTTTGTGATAAAGCGGCCTGGGTCAATGCATTCAGCTTTGAGCAAGCACATGCGGTTGGATAAAAGGAAAAAGCTAATGAGCCTGTCGAGCCTGATGACGTACGCAATGTCAAGCACAACGTATTTGACCGTCAGGTCGATATCATCGCAAAACTAGTGAAGTGCACTGCGTGACTGGAATCCTTCATTAAGGATGATGGTCCCAAGACGCCATGGGCCATAGCGGTTCAGGATGTTAGTGAGGAAAATCTGATGAGTGGATGCCATGCATCCACAATGCATGGCATCTGTAAACATCCTAGAGTCGTGCACGGATCCTTCCCACCTGACTGTGACAAAAGAAAATGAAGGTCGGGAGTCCACGTCGCAATGACGTTTTGGGAGACCTGTGAATGGCGGTTGATGTACATGATCCTCCGGTCGTGGCTGAAAATGGTCTGCATGTGGGTGCTATCAATGGTTCCCACACAGTCGGCAAAGTGTGGGGGATGATCTGGACAGTTCTCCCACACCGAGTACGGAGGGTCATCTCCGCGAGGCTACCGGATAACCGCGGGCGGAATTTCAAGAAGCACCTGCACGACCTCTTGAAGCACACATAGAGTTGTTGTAGGTCCACATTGAAATCTCTTTGTCAGCTGAAGGATGGACATGGCATGGCATACTCTTCGGAGGTAGATGAATATCTTCTCATCCGACCTCACTTGTGAGCTGCGCAGGCCCCCGCTCGTGGTGAGGACATCATGGATGCAACATCACGTAGCCACTTTCATTCGGGACATGTTGTACAGCCTCAATGGGTGTCCTCACCGAAGCTCGCCTAGCCAACAAAATTTGCAGAACTCACTGGTGTGCATTCAACATCGCGTGAGCTGAGGGAGAATTCAAAGGACAAGTGAACGGATGAGCTCGCAGATGAGGTGCATAATCCTGACGCGAGTGTCTTGTAGGTATCAGACGAGTGTACGGTATACTGCTGCTCTGTGACGTACGTGATCCATGTAGGCTGCATAACACATACACACACAAATGAAATTGCATTTAATAGCAACAGACAGTTAGCAGGAGTGCGTGCAAGTTGTTGCGCTTTGATAGTGCGACGCGATTGACAGTACACATGTAGCACGTGGAAAGTGGCCGTCCAACATGCAATTCCTTTGTGAAACATTACCATGGACTTATTAGTGATGTACTTTAGTTTGAAACCCATTTGGCACAAGAAAACAGCGTTCAACTATTCATTCTATGTATGTAATTCAACGGCTCCCCCCGGAGGTTGCCTATTTACTCCAAGCACGCAAAACTTTTTTATTGAACTAAGAATTGTTTAGTCTGTCTCAGACCCCCCTCCCCCCCCCCAAAAGACAAGACGACTTGGAGGTCACTGGACAAGAGATAAACCACTGTAGGAAACTATCAGACACTGGAGTTATCTCGTCCAGTGACCTCCAAGTCATCTGGACGAGAGACCACTGGAGTTATCAGCTGTGGGGCGCCCCACAAATTTGAACAATCAAACTTTTAAAGAAAAAATGAAACAATTACCAGACTGTAAGCATTGAACCATGTTGTAGTCTCGCATAAGAAAAGTTCTGATAGTGTCTTACAGTGGTTTTCCGTCGAAGCACATTGCTAGGGGCTACACGATTTATTAACAAAACGTTCCCAGCCAAACAACTGCATAGCCGTTAGGATTGCCTCTACGTGGACTGTGCTGTCATCAAAGCAAGCCACGTCATCGTGGGAATGATGTTACTCTACTTTCAGGAGTAAAAGAGATAGAGTTCAAGACACGCATACTACTTGCAAAGGAACATCTCACACCAGCGCTAGATCATCTTGACATGAAAACGTGGACGCTATCAAGTAAAGAAAAACATCGAGCCCGTTCCACACGGTTTTAATTGAATGCATCTGGTCCAGACTCACCAGACTCAGGGTGAGCAAGAAAAAGTGGAAAAAATACGACTCCCGCAAAATCTCTCGCAAAGATTACTACATGGTCCGCCATAATGAACGTAGCTCCATCTCTGAGAACGGTACATGTAGGCATTATCCATCGTTAAGTGTTATATTGCCTGTACCTGTTAGTGGTAAGGAAAACAACACTTTTCCCAGGGTTCCAAATTTTAATAATCCCCCATCCACTAACTTAATAGAAATAACATTAAATCTACAAAATCCAAGAAAGATCTCTATTTTGACTACTATACCATATGATATCATCATAAGTATTCCATCAACTGCACGCAAAAAAATCACAAACCTCTCTCTTGAGATGTATGTGATGATTTAGAATGGGGTTGGAGGAGGGGGTAATTTGTGTTCTACCGAGCGGAACATGGATGCCGGCTAAAATAGCCATCAATTTTATGGTAGAAATCCAACAAGTTATCATACAGCTCCCAACTATTATGTAAAGCATCAAAGTTTTGTCACTTGATCGCATACATCATGACTTTTCCATGACGGCGGTTTACTTAGATATCATTGACTTTATACTTTGTTCCCTCGTCTGTTTTGAAAGGAGGTGGCTAAGGCATGGCTCAACTGGAAATGTACTTGGTAGGGTCGAAATAGAGTTTCAGATTACTCTTCTGGAGCACCAGATGGATAGTTATGTTGTCTAGTTCTATGATTTTTGCAAGGATAGATGACTGTATCTTCTTGACCGCGGATGGTCCCAACTACTTATGTTTTGTTTTCGTGCATTCCTACCTTTGCAAATGGTTTCTTCTGCTACCAATTAGGACTTGACTCCCGGTGACCGTCCGATGCTTGTTGGCTCCTTGTTACATAACCTCTTGTGTCGTCATGAGTGTTTAGCAAGTTTCATTCCGTATGCTTTCCAAGTCTCTCCATTTGATTTTGACTAATGGTATGCTATTCAAACAAGGCATGTTTCTTGGAGTTAAGGGGAGTTTTACATGAGTCACCTCAAACAAAATCTTTCTCATGATGCCGGATGTCACAAATAATTATGCAAGCTCAGCAGTCGATAGATGTAAAGCCCAGGCAAAGGCATGTGGCTCGCACAGAGTTTGGAGCAGTTTTAGGAGTGTCTTATTTGTACCAACAAATTGAACTTCAGTCTGGGGATCGGAACCAGTTGATAGCTAGATCCAAGTGTCGTATAGATTCATTGCATCCCACTAGGATCTACTTTCAGGAATGGTTTCCTTGCGCGCTCTGATCCACCACAAGTGTGCATGGATGCTTAGTGCAAAGGAACTTCCAAAAGGGGGGTGTGTGCTTTGGGTCGCCACAACACCAAGGGAGCAGAATTCTGGCAGAATGCAGGTTGCGGAAAATGCGAAATACTGAGGACCAGTAATGGTTAGTTTTTTTGGTGAGATTAAATCATATCATTATACCCTCTGATCTGTGCTTTCCAACGCATTCAAGAATGCCCAAAACGGAGCAGTAGAGCCCCTGCTACGGTCGTTGAAGTAACCCATGGTGGAGCCGTCCACCATGCCCAAGAACGGGAGTGACGAGAGGCGCTTCGACGGCGGCCTGTCGAAGCGCCCTTCCTGTCATTCCAAAGTGGAGGGAGGCTCACCCTGGTCCAGAAGACCATCCAAACTCCTTCCTTTATGGTCCATGTGCCTTTGGAGCTCATTGAAGTCAAACTCGGACCACTATTGGTAGAATTATCCCGTCACCAATGACGGAACCCAGATTCCACCCACCTACCACCCGAACTTTGGATTGGGCTAACTTTATGAATTCTCAACCAAAATGAGCAACTGAAAGCTTGAAACATCCAGGGAGTCCAAACATGCAATCAGATCAGACATTTAACCACTCTCGAGTGGTTGAACCAGGATAACGGCAAACGGCATCCATGGTAGGGGCATTTTTTGACATCTACAAGTGAACAGCCCATCCTTCTTGGAAGAGATAGAGGAGGGGATGTTCTGTAATTGGACAATATCTTGGAGTATAGGCCACTTTTTTTCATCAATGGTGACCGTGGTTGTCTTTGATATGAAGCTACACATTTTCAAGAACCGGTTGGCCACGATGCGTATTGCATCAAGTCCTTCTGGTATGACATGCAAACCTGCTACAAAGTCCATGGAGATGGTTCTTTGGGTATCAATAACGGTTGAATAAAACCTAGGTATTCAAATAATCACAACTAATGGCTTTGGAACACATCATACATCATGCAAAAACTTATTTAGACCTAGGTGTGGCACTCCTCCAACATCATCCATCGCAACTCTTTGCCTAGGATTATGCGGTACTGGCGAGTAAAACAACATCACCATTATGGATTGTAAAAGCAAACCTTCATTTTCTCAGACCTGTATAAGTCCTCGTAACCCTTTACAAACAACCTCCAAAGGTAGGGCTCTTGTTTCACAAGTAACATGCTGATCTCAACCATCAAGACAGGTCTTTGACTAAGAGCATGTGTTGGATTTTTCTTTCCCGCCCATAATCAATTTTGTGGTAAAAAGAAGTCCCATCCATTAACTTTTGTAATGGCTCACATATGGATGAGTCCTATAATATTTGAATTTGAGGCAAATAGCACTTCCACGTCTCCAATGCATGCACAAAAATCAATATCTCTTTCTCATGCACCACATGGTTCACCTCCAATCTACATACTTTTCTTGACATGTATGCAACCAGTTAATCTCTAGCACTGTATTCTTGGCTAAAAACAGCTCCAATTGCTTGATAGGACGCATCGGTGGCCATGATGTAGTCCACCGTTCGATCCCGAAATATGAAGGCTTGCACCGAGGTCAAAGCACTTCTCAAAGATTTTAGTTCTTCTTGTTCGCTATCTTCCCAACTCCACTTGGTGGTTCTATGAGTGAGGTCAGAAGGAGGCGCTTACACTCAAGCGTAGTCCATTATGAATCAATCATTGGAGCTATAAAACTGAAAATACATATGGATATCCTGGATTTTTCTGGATGTTAACTAACCAGAGACTGCCTCCAATCTCTTTGGTCCATGATTACCTGGTTGTTGGTGGATATGTGGACCAAAACGCGATCAAACAATGACCAGAATAGCACTTCGAGATAGCTTTGTACAATTCATCTCTTTGAAAATCTTGATAATGTTTTTATATTTCCATTGTCCTCCTCCAAGATGAAACTATATACTAGGATTTCATAAAGGTGCAAAACACCAAAGTCGTCAAGGTATTGCCAAAAAAAGGGTTGTACATGGCTGCCACAAGTATTGTTGTGTCGTTTATGATTCCAAATGGCATGACTGTGAACTTGACGTCCCTGTAACCGGTGAAATTTCCATCTTCTCCACATCCTTATCAGATATGTGGATCTCATTGTATCCATTATGTGGACCGTTTTCTATGAACATTTCTGCCACATAAAGCTGGTCAATGCATTTGTCTGCCCATAGAACAGGGTTGCAGTTCTTGATGGTAATTTCATTTGACTCTCTATAGTCCCTTTCAAAATCCTTGATGAGTATTATAAGCTTTTCTTGAGTTGCAATAATCTTGTCAGGTGTAGAGGCTGATTAGGTTGATATTCTCATGTCACTGTTGTGGTCTTTTGTGCTTCCCCTGACTCCACGTGAACAAGCTACGCTCATGCTCGACATCACAAGTAACGTTTGGCCACATCCACTGATATCGGTTGCATGTATTGGCTTCTGGTTGCTACAACTTGCTCCATTGTTTCCTCCTCTGATGCATCACATAGCCTTCATTTTGTCGTGCAACGTTCAATTAGAGGTGAGTGTGATTGGTATCGCTCATTGAGTGTTTGTCAAAAGAGACTTGCAAACCAAGGATCACAACTGGAGATGATCTTGAGTGGAATGCTGTGGTTCTCCACAACACCGTCATAGAAGAGGCGTGCACTTTCCTCAACAGTCATCCGTGATGATATGGGCATGAAATGTGCTGTACAGGTTACACGATCTTTCACCAAAAAACTTGTATCATGGTCCTTCTTTCTTTGTGGGAGCCCAATGATGAAATGGATGGCCAAACATTCCCATGGGGTGTTAGGAAGCTCCAATGGTTGGAGAAACCCTCATGGGGCTTTGTTGCTTGCTTTGTTCAGGAGGCAGAGGTCAAAGACCATACAATATCTTTGTATGGCATTACTCCAACCCGGCCACCAGAAGTGCCTGGACAAGGAATATCCTACTGGATCCACATGCCTGGCTGCCACGGGATCATAGAACTCGATTAGTGTTTACTCACAAAGCATGTTGGCATCTCGGAACCCCACCTGTTCGCCGTGCCAGTGTTTGTTGCTCAATGTTCTGAGAGTCCTGGAATTATGGGTCAATTGTGTAAATCATGCAGATTTTATTCTTGAAGGGGTTCACCTGAATAAGTGGTCTAGGGGCTGGAAGTAGGGGGTTTGCACTCTGTCACTATAGTTGCTACCGTGGCAAAGGTGCAGCCAAAGGTTTCTGGCAACCCACCATGATGACCACACACACGGGATTACGACTCAACGGATCTGCCACATTGATACGGCGAGGCCAGTACTGCCATGTAAAAGTGAACCTGCTCAAGTACTTACTCCAGCATGCGTAACATCTTGAACATTTGGGTTTGGAAATTCTTTAGGAAGTTATGGTCACTAAACATTGAGATCCCCTCTTAATCCCTCCAAGAAATACCGCCATATCTTTAAGGCATGTACAACTACAAGGATTTCTTAATCTCTAGTGGTGTAGCATGTTTCTGTATCAAGAAGCTTTTGAATCTCATGTACCATTGGATGGCTATCTTGCATGATGACTGGAATCAAGAAGGACAAGTACGGTTGCTGAGGCCAAAGTTTCTCTCACTTTGATGAGGGTTGCCTCACATTGTTCTGCCCAATGCCAAGTGATTGTATTTTGTGTGAGACTTGTGAGCGGGCTGACCAAGGTCAATTAGCCCATCATGAAGCGTCTAAACTAGTTTGAGAGACCAAGAAAACATCAGATCTGGCCCAAAGTTCAGAGGGTGGGGCCATTATTTCACTACTTGCATCTTTCGAGGATCCATACAAATGCCTTCACCACTCACAATATGTCCAAGGTACTCAATCTCTCCTTGCATGAATTTGCACATGCTCATTTCTGCAAAGAACCTGTTGTCACGTATAATCTCCAACACCTCATCCACATGCCTCTGATTCTCCTCTCCTGATTTCTAAAAGATAAGAATGCCATCCAAGTACACCAATACTGACTTCCTTAGCTTCTTATGAAACACATTCTTCATCACAGCTTGAAATGTTGTCGATGCATTTGTTAATCCAATGGAAAGCACACGTAACTGATGGTATCCCAAGTGTGCACGGAAGACAGTCTTTGGTATGTCTTCCTATGTGATTTGGACCTGGTGACACCCTTGTAAGAAACCAAGTGAACATAAAGTTTTTGCTCCTTGAGCTGATCAAAGAGGTCCTTGATTTCTGGCGATGGATAACGGCTTTTCACCATAAGCTTATTCAGTGTGCAATAGTCCATGCAAATTTGCAAGCCTCCATCATTCTTGCTCACAAAGAGGATTGGTTCACCAAAGGGAGATGAGCTCAACTTAATCCATCCCTTGTACAAGTACTCCTTAGTTTATGTTTCTGCCTCTTTCTGCTTGGCAGGATTCAGTCGATACATGCCTTCAAAAGGTGGTTCTGCATCAGGCTCTAGTGGTATTTCATGACCCATTTTCCTTGCCAATGGTAGCCTATCTGGGAGGTGAGAAATTAAAGGGCATGTCTCATTCACATGTATGTGAGTCAGATGGAGCCATTCGTGGTGCTTTGC
The DNA here is from genome assembly GCA_023375785.1 of Penium margaritaceum. Classification (NCBI taxonomy): domain Eukaryota; kingdom Viridiplantae; phylum Streptophyta; class Zygnematophyceae; order Desmidiales; family Peniaceae; genus Penium; species Penium margaritaceum. The sequence continues at coordinate 18,532 of SZWC01022692.1, forward strand.
CTTGTGGGGTTCAAGGATGGTCCCCTTTTGTCTTTCCCTGGATTGAAAATTGGCAGTTCCTTACCTTCCCTCACCATCTTGGGGTCCCGAAGTCTTCTTGTGATCCCTATTATGGAAAAACCATAGTCTTCCTCTTACTCCCTTTAACTTGTATCTCAAGTAGCTTATGGATCATCTATGTAGGAGCTACCCGCCACATGACCTTATGTCATCATCCTTTGTCTCCCTTGGTCCTGTTGCCTGTGTGCGCTTTGTGTGTACCGGCTCTATACAACTTCTCCCCATCCAATGTGTTTGTGTTGTTTGTTCCACAGGGCCGGACGGGGACCTTTTCTTGTCTGAAATTCTAGAGGTAATCAAATTAGATATCAGCTTGCTGTTTGTGACCACCCTAGATGACCAAGGCATGTACTTCACATCTAGCTGTGGCATTGGCACAGCCTTAGTCCATTCCTCTAGCAGATTTGTGCTTCGTGTGCTTTGCTATAACTGTCTCTTTTGTGTTTTTCTCTCTCCCATCACCTTCCACGGACTCTACTCTCGTTCACATTGCGCCCTCTTTGCCACTTGAGTACAGTAAACTATTGCATTGCCATCTTTGTCACACTCACGTTGCTCCCATTGTGTGCATGTTTTGAGTCCCACATGAGACTGGTCTTGGAACTGCTCCTTTTCTTGCTCCATGTTCCACATACTGTCTTCACTATGCTCAAGGAAAAATGCACCACTCTCCCTTCAGCATTGATGCCTGTGTGACCTCACACCTCCTTGACCTCGTGCATGCTAATGTCATGGGACCCCTTCCTCATGACTTTCTCTGAGACCTAGGTTGCTATATCCTGTGTATGAGTGATGATTTCTCCCACTACTGCAAGGTGTTTTTCCTTCTTCACAAAGTGATTTCATTGCCGTTCTTGAGTCTTGGCCCCCTCAAGCGCAACGTACCTATCGTTGTGAGCTCTGTACCTTTTGGTGTGACCATGGTGATAAACTCTTTGAACCCACCTTACGCTTTCTTAAGTCCTCCATTATGTGCATGGAGCCATTTGTTCCCTCAACACTACTGGGAAATCTGCATGGTGGCAGTTCCTGTTGGAAGATTGCCATCATAACCCGGCAGATTCCACATGAAGTTGGGTATCCGTTGACGAAAAAGGGGCATCTCAGTAACTCCAGGAGATGTTGCTCCGACTGTGCTTCTAAAAAAGTGACAGGGCAGGAGTTTGACCTCCCTCACCTGCTCTAACTCTATGCGTGGACGTGTGATAGACATATCGCTTGCTATTCTTGGCACTCGAGTCATCATAGGTTCCCGCATCTCCTTTTCCGTTGCAACAGACCTCGTCCCACCCATATACCTCACAAGTCTGGTGTGATCATTTAACTGTTCCTAGAAAAATTGCACGATTCAACACTTGTAGATTCTGTAGCCATTAGCTGGCGTTAAGGAAGATTCTATCTGACTCCCGTTCAACACTGCCGGTGCATGATTCTTTGTGCGATAAATTCAAGAAGACCACAGACGGCTTGATCCTGTTTTCAACAATTGGTATCAGAGCAAGGGCCGTCGCGTCATTTTGAATTTGCCTCTCAGACTTCTGGGAGGAGGAGGACGTTCAAGAGGTCGTGCCCATGACCTCTGCTGGCATAATTGAATCTTTGTGCCGTAAGAAGTGAGCCAGCCACTTCGTTTTCTGAAGCTTGGTTGTTTTGGCTGGTACGGACTGCCACGGTGGCTTCTGTCAGGATGAGATCCACGTGGTAAGGTCCCAACGTTTGTCTGAACACCTCTAGTGGTTCACGTCTACTGTTTTGGGCGAATCTGAGACTGAGCGTGAGCTTTCTGATCGCCTCACGCTATGTGAGCAAGAATTTAGAGACAGTCAGTTTGTGACGAGAATAACATCGTTTTGCGTTAGTTTTTGAACATAGACATGATCACAACATTTATAGGGCTACTCATGAGCTTTCCAACGCACCAAACCGCGCACGATTCAGCCAAGCGTAGCTCAAGTTATGCTTGCCGAAGCCCAGGTCTCACCCACCAGAGAAGCCTGACGCCGCCACTCACCGTGGCGCCTTCATTCACGTGCGAAGCGCCTTTCCCAAGGCGCATGTCCCATTGCACATGGTGTATGGGTCCCCTGCACTGTTTCTACGCACCCTACCCACTTTTGGGTCGTGTTTGGTGATGGGGTGTGACGAGGTTCGAAACCTGTCCGCGGACCTGCAGTCAGAATTTTGACTAAGTCCCCGAGTAACAAAACGTACCAATGAGTTTCGGACGTCGAGCCAGGATTTTGGCTAAGTCCCTCAGTAACAACCTGCACTACTGGATACGGTGGATGATCCGCCGGATCAGGTGGATCATCCACCGGACGCCTTGGCAGGCCTATCGGAGCATTTTCTCCACATGGTGTTTTTGTTACTCGATCCGGTCGATTATCGACCGGATTTCGAGTCGCAGCCGGCTCCCAGGGCCGCTGCGCATACCCCATCTTTGGAAAGCCATATCTCCCTCGATACTTGTCCGATTCCAGCGAAACAACTTTCACCGGATTTAGCGACTCGTCAACTTTGAGAGGCAATCCTCCATTTTAGGATCCAAGAAAATTTCGAGTCGCCAGATGCGCCGGAGCGGAGTTTCCATGTTCTGGCGGCTCGTCAGCACCTCCCGGCGCCGCACTTGGGCATGCAGAGGGGCAATTTTTCAACATTCTCCCCCTTGCACCTTCCATGCCCATTGCTCCTGCTTGCTATCACTCATCTTCCGCTGTGCCCTCCAGCCCATCATAGCTGGTCATCCCAAGTCCGGCCACGCTCAATGCGTACTGGTCTGCGGGTTGCGCTTTGGTCAAGGAATCCGCAAGCATGCTGTGCGTGCTGCAGTGCTGCAGCACCACCTGCCCCTTCTCGACCATGTCTCGTGCGTAGTGATAACGCACGTCAATGTACTTCATCCTCCTGTGCTGCGTCGGGTTGTTGGTCAGCGAGATGGAGCCGGTGTTGTCCTCGTGCACCACCGTAGGCTCCAGCTGCGGCACGCCCAGCTCCCCCAGCAACCTGCGGAGCCACACCGCCTCCTTGACCGCCTCGGCCAGCGCGATGTACGCAGCTTCCACTGTGGAGTGGCGATGCAGTCCTGCTTCCTGCTGCACCATGAGACCGTTGCACCAGCGAGGAAGAATACGTAGCCGGATGTGGACTTCCGCTTGTCCACATCGCCAGCGTAGTCTGCATCCATGTAGCAGACCAGACGCAAAGGGTCCGCCCGCCCCTTGCCGTCGAACCTCAGGCGCGCGTGCCGCGTCGCCTGCAGGTAGCGGAGGATGCGCTTGACCGCCTGCCAGTGTAGTGGCCCTGGGTCGGCCACGTACCTGCTCACTTGGCCCACCGCGTAGGCCAGGTCCGGTCGAGTCGCCACCATGGCGTACATGAGGCTGCCCACCGCCGATTGGTAAGGTACCCTAGCCATATCCTCCCGCTCTTCTTTTGTTTGCGGCGCCATTGCCGCACTCAGTTCATACGTCGTGGAGACAGGACTGCACACTGGTTTGCAGTCCTCCATGTCGTACCGCTTCAACACCTTGGCCACGTATTTGGCCTGGCCCAGCTCAAGCCTGCACGCCCTCCGGTTCCGCGTAATGCTCACCCCGAGGTAGAACTCCAGCTCCCCCATGTCCGACATCTAGAACCTGTTGCTCAGCTGCTCTTTCAGCTGCTGTAGGCTCGGCAGGTCTGAAGAGCACAAGATCAGATTGTCCACGTAGAGTGCGACAATCTGATGGAGCTTCTTGCTGCGCCGCACGTACACACTATGATCCGCCTCACAGCGCTTGAAGCCGAGTTGTGCCATGAAGCTGTCCATTTGTTGGTACCAGCATCGGGGCGATTGTTTTAGCCCGTACAAGGACTTCCGCAGCTTGCACACCTTGCCCTCCGGCGCCTCCACCCCCTCTGGCACCTCCATGTAGATTTCCTTGTCGATGATGCCGTTGAGGAAGGCCGTCTTTACGTCCATTTGGTGGAGCTCCATGTCCTTTACGGCTGCCACCGGAAGGATCGCCCGGATGCTTGTGAACTTGGCGACGGGGGCGAACGTCTCATCGTAGTGCTCGCCCTTACGCTGTGCGTACCCCTTCGCCACGAGCCGCGCCTTGTACTTGTCAACCACACCTTCCTTTGTGAACTTGGTCTTGAAGACCCACTTGGAGCCGATGACCTTGGCGTCTTTCGGCCTGTCAACCAGCTGCCACGTGTCGTTTTCAGCAATGGACGCCAACTCCGACTTGATGGCGGCGTCCCACTGCTTTCTCTCGGGCCGCGCAAGCGCCTCATGCACGGTCGTCGGCTCCGTTGATGCAGCCAGCATGCACCGCGTCATGTCGATCCATCGACCGGTACCTGCGTCGAAACGCTTCCCCGCTTTTCGCTGCCTCCCGTTGCGGCGCGGCATTCTTGGCGGCGTCTCGTCGCTCTGCTGCAATCCTTCCGACTCAGCCCGCTCCGGTGAATCATCGACCGGACGGCTCCCCGAGGATCCCTCCCGCTCCGGTGAACCATGAACCGGACGGGCGGCGCGTCCAGAGGATTTTTCTCCGACGCCCGACGCGAACTCCGCCGGGAGTGCGCGCTTCGGCACCCGCGGTGCCTCCTTCGACGGATCATTCCGCCGGATCTCTAGCCCAGCTGCATCGTCGTGGGAGTCCTCCGTATCGGCTGCTGCACCTGTTGCACCGCCGCGCTCTGACGCCGCATCATCGACCTCCGCGTCCGCCGGCTCCTCCTTGTAATCAAGGAGCTGGAACCACTCCCCCTGTTTTGGAATATTCCCGACGCTCATGTCGTTGCTGCTGTTGCTGAAGCTTTGCTGCTCGTCAAACTCGACGTCACGGCTGCGGATGATCTCTTGCGTGCGCCGGTCCCAGAGTTGATACGCCTTTTTCGCGCTCTTGTAGCCAAGGAACAAGCACGGCTTCGCCCGCGGTTCCAGCTTGCTGAAGCGTCGTTGCGCCGCCTGCGCCATCACGTGCGCCTTGCACCCAAACACCTTCAGGTGCGCCACGTTTGGCTTGCGCCCGCTCCAAACCTCTTGCGGTGTCTCCCAGCCGCCTTTACCCTTCAGCACCGCTGTTGGGGTGAGGTTGATGGTGTAGCTCGCTGTACGCATAGCCTCCGCCTCGAAACCTTGCGGCAACGCCGCATCCACAAGCATGGTCCGCACCATGTTGAGCAGCGTCTGGTTTGCCCGCTCCGCCACTCCGTTGGACTGTGGTGAGTGCGGCGTAGTGTGTTCTCACTTGATGCCCTGCTGCTTCATCCACCAGCTGCAGCCCACGTACTCTCTGCCATTGTCGCTGCGTAGCGCTCTGACCTTCCGGCCAGTCTGCCTCTCCACCGCTGCGACGTACTCCTTCAGCCGGTCCAAGACCTCGCCTTTCCGCTTCATGAAGTACACGTAGAGCTTTCTGCTGCAGTCATCAATGAAGGTGACGAAGTATCTAAAGTCGCCGTTTGACGACGTTTTGAATGGTCCGCACACGTCGTTGTGCACGACCTCCAGCAGGTCCTTTGCGCGAGCCGCGTTCTCGTTGAATGGCTTACACCGCGCCTTGCCCAAAATGCAAGGCTTGCACTTTTTGTGCGCTGCTACATTTGCTGCCGCGTCTGCACCGTCGATGACGAGGCCGCGCACCATGTCGCGCTTTGCCATCTCCTTAACGGTTGCGGGCGCTGAATGCCCCAACCGCCGGTGCCAGAGCTCCAGATCAGCGCTTCCTCCCTTGGCCATGTTGACGACACGCTCCTGCAAATCTGCTGCGTCGGATGCCACGGGGACCACCTTGGTCTCCACGATGTAGAGACCGCCCTCGCGCTTCGCCTCTAGCACGACCTCGCCGTCGCCGACGATGCGCACCACTGCGCCTTTCCTGCGGAAGAGCACCTCATACCCCTTGTCCGTCAAGCGGCTGACACTCAAAATGTCAACCAGGCCGGGGACGTGCTGCACATCACAAATTGTGCACAGCTTCTTCTTACCGCCCACCACGACTTCCACCTCCACGTCGCCTTGGCCGGCCGCCGGCTCGACTTTGTCGTTCGCGACCACCATTGACTTGGAGGACTTCTCGTAGGTGACGAACCCCACCTTCTCGACTTGGGTGTGCTCCTCGGCCCTGGAATCCAGGCACCGCCTGTTGGCCTTCTTGAGGAAGTGGTTCTTGTTGGCGTTGAGGAGCGACCTGCCCTTGCTGTTTTTGCCGCCGGTCTTCGCCTCCTCCGGGCACTCACGGGCGCAATGGCCCTCCTTGTCGGAGTTGCGGCACGCACTTTTCTTGGCGCCCTTCTTGCCGCCGCCCTTTCCGCTACTTCCTTGGCCCCCGCTTCCGCCACCGCGCGTTTTGGTGACGAGGGCCCATGAGGAAGACGAGGACTCCCCGCTGCTCCGACGGTGCGCCTCGTTGCGGATGTACTCTGCGACCGTGCCATAGGTAAGCTTGTCCTCCGACCATCCTCCGAGGACGGTGATGAGTGGGCCCCAACTGTCAGGTAGGGCCATGAGGAGGGCCATCGCCTGCAGCTGCGTGTTGATCTTCCACCCCACGTCATTGCATTGCGAGGCGAGCGACTCGATCTGCTGCATGGCGGAGATGACATCATCTCCCTCCTCGAGTCTCACCGTGAGGAGCCGCTTCATCGCGAAGATTTTGTTCGCGAGTGACTTGGATTGGTGGATGGCGCAGAGCGTTTCCCAAGCTTTGGCTGCCAGCTTGCAGCCTTGGAAGTAGCCCCACTGTGACTCGGCTGTCCCAGACACCAGGAGCATGAGCGCCTCCGTGTTCTTCTTTTCGAAGGCCTGCTTCTCCGCGTCCGTAGCAGTCGCCACTGTGAGCACCTCCTTTCCCAGCATGACATCCAGCAGCCCCTTACGCGAGAGGTGCAGTTCGAATTGCCACCTCCATAGCCCGAAACCCGGGCCGCCCGCATACTTCTGAATGGGCTGCGTATCCTTCTATGCCATGTGCGCAGCTACTACTCCGACGAGTTCTCAGAACTTCACGGCGACGTCCAAGATGACGATCCCGTGCGTTGCAGAAGACGTGAACGTTGGAGGCGTTCAGACCCGTGGGCCCACAACCCTTTGTCAAGATGAGATTCGCGTGGTGCGGTCCCGATGTTTGTCTGAACACCTCTAGTGGTTCACGTCTACTGTTTTGGGCGAATCTGAGACTGAGCGTGAGCTTTCTGGTCGCCTCAGACTATGTGAGCAGGAATTTAGAGACAGTCAGTTTGCGAAGAGAATAACATCGTTTTGCGTTAGTTTTTTAACATAGACATGATCACAACACTTATAGGGCTACTTATAAGCTTTCTAACGCACCAAATCGCGCGCGATTCGGCCAAGCGTAGCTCAAGTTATGCTTGCTGAAGCGCAGGTCTCACCCACCACAGAAGCCTGACGCCGCCACTCGCCTTGGCGCTTTCATTCACGTGCGAAGCGCCTTTCCCAAGGCGCATGTCCCATTGCACATTGTGTATGGGTCCCCTGCACTGTTTCTAAGCACCCTACCCACTTTTGGGTCGTGTTTGGTGATGGGGTGTGACGAGGTTCGAAACCTGTCCGCGGACCTGCAGTCAGAATTTTGACTAAGTCCCCGAGTAACAAAACGTACCAATGAGTTTCGGACGTCGAGCCAGGATTTTGGCTAAGTCCCTCAGTAACAACCTGCACTACTGGATCCGGTGGATGATCCGCCGGATCAGGTGGATCATCCACCGGACGCCTCGGCAGGCCTATCGGAGCATTTTCTTTACATGGTATTTTTGTTACTCGATCCGGTAGATTATCGACCGGATTTCGAGTCGCAGCCGGCTCCCAGGGCCGCTGCGCATACCCCATCTTTGGAAAGCCATATCTCCCTCGATACTTGTCCGATTCCAGCGAAACAACTTTCACCGGATTCAGCGACTCGTCAACTTTGAGAGGCAATCCTCCATTTTAGGATCCGAGAAAATGTCGAGTCGCCAGATCCGCTGGAGCGGAGTTTCCATTTTCTGGCGGCTCGTCAGCGCCTCCCGGCGCCGCACTTGGGTATGCGGAGGGGCAACTTTTCAACAGCTTCTGGTCTTCTGGAGGGTTCTGGGAGTGAATCAGTCTGGTGGTTTGGCGCCTTGAGATTCAGATTTGAGCTCTTGAGGACTGCCTTTGAGTCTATGCGAGCAGAAGCAGTCTGTTTCAAGCATCATGAAGTGGAGAATGGAGGAAGTGACAAGATTTTCTGATGTTCCTGTCTTTGATGGTGAATCCTATCATCAATGGGCTTTCTCAATGAAACTGCTACTAATGTCTCAAGATGTCTGGAGCGTGGTGGAATCTGAGCCTGACTACCTCAACAACGTACCATCACAAAAGCGCAGGAGGAGACAAAAAGTTGCGTTCTCCTTGATTGGAAAGCATGTGTCTCTAAAGCACAGAATCCTACTTCATGAAACAACCCGTTCGATAATCCCCATGTGGCGTGGAAAGCTTTGAGAGACTTCATGCTCAAAACAGACCCCGTCATGATTGAAGAGCTCAGGCGGCAATTCAGCTACGCGCAGGTGAAAAGAGATCAGCAAATATCAGATCACATATTGTTTCTCAAGACAACAGGTGGTCAACTGGAAGACCTTGGTGTCTACATTTCACCTTGGGTTCTTGCCCTTACTCTCCTTCAGTCATTGCCAGATCGTCTTCATTGTGCTGGCCGAGACACGTACATTCTACGTTTCTCTGATCTTGAGAACCAGAGTTATCCTCACACAGAACATGAAGACTATCTGGATCTTCAAATTCTCATCAGTGATGTTATATGTGCCGACAAGCACGAGCTTGTCACTGGACCTTTGGACTCAGCGCTTAAAATGAAAGGGTTCCAAGGCACCTCAAGAACAATGCAGTCACCTATCTTGAGCAGCACATTGAGTGGAAAGCGGCTGAAACAGATCCAAGGCACATGCTGGAATTGCCATAGCTACGGGCATGTCAGACACTTCTTTCCTCTCCTTAAAGGAAAATGCAAGAAACAATGGCTTCAACGTGGAAAAATTGCAATACCCACAACAGCACCATCGTCCAAAAACGGCAGTGGCGGCAAAAGCGCTAGCACCAACAGCAGCAGCAGTCAAAGCGGCAACAGTGGCGCTTGTTCACAGCAGCTGCAACAGTCTGCTTAAGTGGCCGGCAAAGCAGCTTTGGTTCAAGCTGTTTTCAGTTCAACATGCTCAACATCGACCTGCAAGTTGAGCAGCACACTGTCACTTGCACAGTACGCCACACCAGAAGAGCCTTCTTCAGCTCTGGAAGCCCAACACACAGAAATGATTGACAGTCCACTGTCCAGGCCTCCGAGAAGGAAGCTGCATCCTCAATGTGACAACGATTGCATTTGGGATTGCTGGGGACTTCATCCACCAAAGGGTTTCACACCCTCAGGTAGAATTGCTCTCGAGGACTTAATTTTTCTGTCCGCTGAAGGCCCGTCATTACAAGCAGTGTTAAGTTCAGCTTCAGCGCAGTCAGCCTCAGAAAAGACACCTTCAACAAAACATTCAGCACCCTCAGCTTCTGTTCAAGTTTCATCTTCTCTTCCAACGACATTCTCTTCACTCAGAAACTCAGTTTCAGCTGCCCTTTCTTCAGCAATAAAAAATTCATCTACTCCTTCAGCTCCCTTCTTGGATTCATCTTCAACAACACCACTGTCAACCACAACTGTAGCAGCCTCCAGTTCAATATCTGTTGAAATTCCAATGCCACATTCAGGATTTAATGCAACATCACAAGTGTTAGCTCCAGCCTCAGCTTCACTGGCTTTTTTCTCAACCTCAGCTTCACCTTCAACATCTGCTTCAGCCTCCGTTCTTGCTCTATCAACAGCCATCGGTGAAGAGGCATCATCTCTTGAAGGCTCAAATTCAACAGCATCCATCTCATTGTCTATGGACCCAACAGCACGAAACTCAACTGAAGGAATTCAGCTTCTGCAATCTCAACATCCAAATTGCTTAACTGGAGGATCTTAGGAAAAGCAACAGCTCCGCTCCGCCCTTCTACGTTTGTAAATCTGCTTCAGCCCTGGCTCCGCCTGCATTACCAAACCCAACCCAACCGGATGGACTGTTTTGCACCGAGGCAAATCTACAGTGCGAAGCACTCCATCCACAGAAGCAAAGAGGGCAGCGTGAAGCGGCGAGTGGCAGGGCAGCAGCATTGAGCTACTGGAACAGCGACCGGCAGCAATGAGCAGTGGCAGCAGTGAGCAGCGGCAATAAGCAGCCAAAAGCAGTGGGCAGCGGAAGGCAATGGTGAGCGGACGCAAACAAGCAGCGAGCTGCAGGGGAGCAGCGCAAAGCAGCAGAACGAGGGCAACGGCGATACACAGCAAGCAGCAGTGGCAAGCAGCTGTGACAAGTAGCCTCGGCAAGCAGCAGCAGAAGCAGCCGCAAATAGCAACGACCAGTGATGTGCAGCGGCGAGCACTAATGAGCAACACCAGCCGCGGCAAGCACCACCAGTATCTTCAGCACCGCGAAGCAATAACAAAGAACGGAAAGCAGAGGTGCGCAGCAGCAAGCAGCGGCGAACATCGGTGAACAGCAGCAAGCAGCATTGAGCAACAGCGAACAGCGGCAAACATCGGCAAACAGCAGCAAGCAGCGGTGAGCAGCGGCGGTGAGCAGCGGCGAGCAGAGGCAAGAAGTGGCAAACCAGCAGCAGCGAGCATCGGCATATAGCAGCAAGCAGCAGCATGCTTCAACAATTAGAAACAGCAAACAGCAACATGCAACAGCGAGCAGTGGCAAGCTGCAGCGGCGAGCAGGGTCAACATGCGGCGAGCCGTGGAAATCAGCAGCAGCAAGCAAGAAGTCGAAAGCAACATCACCTACAGGCTGCAAAGATCTGCAGCTCACAGCAGCCTGCAGAAACACTGAGCAGCTTGGAGTAGCTCGAGGTAACCCGCAGCAGCTTGCAGCAGCTCGTATCAGCGGACCACATCAAATCAGCAAGAACTCCTTGACTGCATCACGACATTGCAGGACTTGAACCCAACAACAACGTCACGTCCAAGGGAATGAGCCAGTCGGATCAAATGGAGGGCTGGGGCTGGGTTGCCGGCTTGTGTGGCACGGAGGGGTATGTTGGAAGATTACCATCACAACCCGGCAGATTCCACGTGAAGTTGGGTATCTGATGAATGAAAAGGGGTATCTCAGTAACTCCAGGAGATGTTGTTCTGACTGTGCTTTTAAAATAGTGACAGGGCAGGATTTTGACCTCCCTCACCTGCTCTAACTCTATACGTGGACGTGTGATAGACACATCGCTCGCTATTCTTGGCACTCGAGTCATCATAGGTGCCCACATCTCCTTTTCCATTGCAAAAGACCTCGTCCCACCCATATAGCTCACAAGTCTGGTGTGATCATTTAACTGTTCCTAGCACAATTGCATGATTCAACACTTGTAGTAGATTCTGTACCCGTTAGCTGGAGTTAAAGAAGATTCTATCTGACTCCCGTTCAACGCTGCTGGTGCATGATTCTTTGTGCAATAAACTCAAGAAGACCACAGACGGTTTGATCCTGTTTTCAACAGTTCCAACGTGATTAACCTTCTATTGTAGTTCACTTCTCCCTTTTGGACAAATCTGAGACTGAGCATGAGCTTTCTGGTCACCTCACACCATGTGAGCAAAGATTTAGAGACAGTCAGTTTTGTGAAGGGAATTGCATAGTTTTGCGATCATCTTTTCAAATGGACATTATTTGAACATGTGTAGGACTAGTTATGAGCTCTTCAATGCACCAAACCGTGTGCAATTCTACAAAGCGTAGCCCAAGTTACGCTTGTCAAAGTGCACTCCTCGCCCACCACACAAACGCCTAACGCCTCCATGGTGCGCACACACCGTGATGCCTTCCTTCATGGCGCCTTCCTTCATATGCAAAACACCCTTCCCGAGGCGCAGATCCCTCTGCACATGACAGAGGAGTTCCCTGCACTTTTTCCAATGCACCTTGCTCAATTTTGTGTTGGGTTTGATGATGGGGTTTGACAGGGTTTGAAACTGTCCATGGACCTGTAGTCAGGATTGTGACCGTATCCCCAAGTAACAAACTGTATTACTAAATCGCGGACTCCGTGCCATGATTTTGGCTAAGTCCCCCACTAACAACTTGTACTACTGACATCCAGCGGATCATGAACTATAGCGATTCGGCAGTCCTCCGGGGATAACTCGCTGCATGTACTTTTGTTACTTGTTTCGGTGGATTTTTTCACCAGCAGTCGAGTTGCGACCGACTCCCCGAACCGCTGCGCACACCCCACCTTTGGAAGCTCATATCTCCCTTGTTACTTGTCCGATTCCAGTGAAACAACTTTCACTGGATTTAGCAACTCTTCACCTTTCAGAGACAATCATTTACTTTGGGTTTTGACCAATCCTCAAGCTGCTAGATCTCAATGTAAGCAATTTTCTCTCTCTGGTAGCTCGTCGGTGCCTCTAGGTGCCGTAATTGGGCATGCGAAAGGGAAACTTTTCAACATTCTCCCCCTTGCACCTTCCATGCCAGATTCTCCTTCTTTCTCTCACTCATCTTCCGCTGCTCTCTCTAGCCCATCATAGCTGGTCATCCTAAGCCTAGCCATACTCATTGCATGCTGGTCTACGGGTTGCACTTTGGTAAACCAATCCGCAAGCATGTTGTGCAGGCTCTATTGTTGCAGCACCACCTGTTCCTGTTCAATTTTGTTCCATGCGTAATGATGAATCATGTCAAAGTGCTTCATCCTCCTGTGCTGCATTGGATTGTTGGTTCGCAAGCCGGTGTTATCCTCTTGTACCACCATAGGCTCCTACTGCGGCACACCGAGCTCCCCCAGCAACCAGCGGAGCCACACCACCTCCTTAACTACCTCGGCCAGCATGATGTACTCCGCTTCCACTGTGGATGTGGAGATGCAGCTCTGCTTCTTGCTGCACCACCTGACT
>SZWC01022694.1:7063-20789 GCA_023375785.1 Penium margaritaceum
CGACCGGCCGGCCACCGGCCGGCCAGCCGCCAGCCGCCGATCGCGGCCTCAGCCGGATCGGCGGCTGGGAGGCCACAAGGGCCTTGAGGGCGAGGCCTCGTGGCCTCGTGCCCTCGTCCCCCCTCGCCCTCCTTGCAAACGAGCAAGAGAGGACGAGGGATAGGGGTAGCGATGGGGAGGTCGAAATAGCTGGCGCGAAATCGCCGGTGTGCCTCGCACGCGACGATTTCGCGCCAGAATGACAAAACATGAATCGAAGTTCGTTTACGACAAACTTCGACATAAAATGAACGAAATAACTCGTGCGAACACACGAGTTCGAGGTAAAAACCCCCGGTTTGGGTCCCAAAACCACGGGTTAGGTAAAAACGGAAATGGGCTTCCGGAGACTCGAAAAATTCGAGTCTCCCTGCTCTGGGTCGTTGATGACGATTGCCCCTCAGTCTTGCGAAGGGGGTAAACCCCTGACGCGGACTGAGAACGCCATTCTGCGAACTCCGACGACGACTTCAGAGCAGGAGCTGGAGACACGGCCCGTTACACTCGTCCTTTGTTGCTTTCTTGACGTACACAAGGCCTTGAACTCAGCGCGTGGAAGATTCTCTCCTTAAATTTATGTCCCATAATGCATCTAAGTATTTAATTTTAAGCGGGTATCTAAAGGTCCTTTTGGCCATGTGCCCCAACATTCTGTGTTCCGGTGCGCAGGGTCCATACATGTTCGACAACTTTCCAATCTTGTGAACGGGACTATTGCAAAATGTGTTGGAGTTTTGATAGTATTTGCTCTATTTATCAATGCTTTTATTTTATAAAGACGCTCCTCGGTAATCTCCAAATCCCCCAACTTCTCAACGAGGTTTCTCGAAGGGACCTCTCATGATGCGGCATCTCGTACGTCTCTCGAGTAAAGCGCCAACTACCCCAATTACGTCCTGTTAATGTTTCATATAATGTATTATTGTCCTCAACAGTTCCTATGCTTTTCAGCGTACACTTGCAATTGATTACGTTACATTTGGTTGCCCCGAATCCTCGCGTCGTCTTCTATTCCGCGTCTTCCGCCACTCAATTATCCACGGTTCACTTGGCGTAACACTTGGTATCAAGGAAGAAACTTGGCCTTTGAGCATAGCGGCGCTACAAGGGTAGCCTGTGACTTAACTACGAGACAACAACATAGCAGGAGACTTCAGCGCGTCTTTGTCGTCCAAAGGTCGCTAACCTCATGGCAACAACGGTGAACCAGACGAGGGCACTGGGCAACGAGAAGAGCTACCGATAAACTGGGTTGGCGATAAAAATCAACTAGCAATCAATCCACAACCCTATCAAGTCGAATCAGGCAACGCCAGTTGCTGAGCTCGGTGAACGGTGCAGCTAGCTCTAACGGCCAATAAAGCGTTGGACCCCTCATGCTCCGCGATTCTACCCCATTCACCATTGCCCACTGGGGCCAATTTTAGAAGGATTGGAGACACCGGAGGACAGGCCCGCATTACTGTGTATTGGTATGAAAGGATATTGCAAGTAAAGAACCTCAGTTGTTGCGCTGAGCGAAACGTTAATCATCTACGCAGTGGCTGCGAATGATGGGACGACCGAGGGAATTGGAACTGCTTGATACACTGCAGTTGGTGGCTGGTGTATTGCAATGACAAGCGCCGAAACTCTTGAGTGCATGTAAGTGAATGTGGAGAACGTAAAAGACATACTCGGGGTATTGGACGCTCGAGTGGAGTGTCTTGTACGATGCCGTTATGTGAGAGGTTGCTTTGAGGAACTCCACCGAGACGTCCATGGGCACTACAAACATTGAGGCATGCCTTACCGGAAAGATAATGTTGTTGAGAATTTGACCAAACATCGTCAAGATATTGATGTGTTTCGCAATAGTTATGTCACCCCTTCTCAGAAGGAGTCAAGAAGTAGGTTGGTGATGGCCAGAACAGTTGTTGGTTTCACGACTTGCGTCCCGGAGGTCGACGTGGGGCTCTTGCCTGTCGTGAGAGGAATCGTAGCCCTCCCATCCTACCAGGTAATTCATGGCATATCTACGTAAACAATATCCTATAACATCTTCGATAGGGTACGTGGTGCCCTCGTCTCATTTCATAAGAGGTGGAAACGGCACGTCTATGCCAAGGAATTGCTCGCTCGGTCCAGGTAGACCTTCAGTCCGTTGACATGGGAAACCCAATGGGTGGCAGTATTCATTTGAATTTGTGGTTTGGCGAAGACAGGTGTACGCATCTCTTCAACTGTAAATGATCCCAAGCAGGAAGGTTTGAGTTTGGCATGGTCCTATCTTCGCAAAGGGAACGGCGTACTATTGAGTAAGGTTCAATCCCCAGCATGGAACTAAAGGATCGTCCAATGCCTACTCATTTCTTGCTTTGTAGCCTCCCACGTCTTTGCAAGAGGCTGGCCAGTCTCCATCTGGATGCTACGGGTATATTGTTGTTGAGTATCAACTGCCTGTGTGTTTCTCGGGTGATGTAAACTATTTGCTTACGGGGTGTTTGCCACGAAACACTTGAAAGGAGTGCATTGGTTTGTAGCAAATATCGCAAAGTTGTAGGAGAGTTTGACAGTCGGTAGCTTGACCGCACATGCAATGCCATGTTGTGCGTA
This sequence comes from Penium margaritaceum, assembly GCA_023375785.1. Classification (NCBI taxonomy): domain Eukaryota; kingdom Viridiplantae; phylum Streptophyta; class Zygnematophyceae; order Desmidiales; family Peniaceae; genus Penium; species Penium margaritaceum. Next base: position 9,698 of record SZWC01022694.1, read on the forward strand.
GAGTTTTGACTAGTTGCTTGAGTGCTTGACTGTTTTGATGGGCCTGACCGCTAGATTAAGGACAAAAGGATGTCAATATCTAGAATTGACTACCGTAGCGAGTTACCAGCCCTTGTCATAGTTTTCTCGCGAGCTGTCAATCACTCTTGCTTGTGACGGAGTAGGGGACATCGTATTATCGGACAATGTTGTTGATAATCAGTCATGCTGATCCCTCGATGGTGTCTGTGGGTGCCATCGAAATGAGTTGAGACACCTTCGAGGACCAGTCGGCCGCTATGAGTATTGGACCAAACCCTTTTGGGTTGGCGAGAATTCCATTGAGATATTTGATCGTCGTCACCTCGGTACCAACCATTGTTTAAGCATACATGGGGTTTTGCCTCATTGTAATTAGTGGTGGTAGCACACATCACCTTTCTTGTGGTAGTTTGCAAGGTCAGTTTGCATCTCATCCCACCAAAAGTACTTTAGGAGCTTTGATCCCTATTGATGTGTTAACCCTGGTCTTTGTCACGATGCTCCTCCAATAGCATTCATTGGAGCTTGTTGGTGAGGGGTATGCAGACTTGGTGAGCAAAACATTGTCGCTGGTTGGAGTATTCAAACCAAAGCCTCACTTTTTTCTGCCTACCAATATCCTCATAACCCTTCGCCAGTGACCTCGCGAGGTACGGGTATTTTTCAATGAACACTGTGCTCATCAATGCCATCAATTCTGGTTGTCAACTCAAACAATCCCTCTTATTTGTTTTTCCATGCCATTTCTCAATGTTATAGCCATAACGACTCTCAAGGAACTACGCCCATCATTCTTGTCCACTGAGCACGTTTGGTAGAGTCTTCAGATATTTGAGTGCATAGTGGCTAGTGTAGATAACACATCGCCGGCATTCCACATAGCACTACCATGCTCCGAATGCGTGCACAACCACCGATATCTCCTTATTTGCACTATGTAGTTCAGCTCCGACTCGAATAGTTTCATCGACATATGTGCAACCGGTTGTTCTCCACCCCCACTGTCTTCAAGATGGACGGCTCCAAGTTCACAATCCAACGTATCATTGGCCTTAAGGTAATATCCAATTGAATCGCCCAATCATATGGTCGACCCTGATGCCAGAGTGTTTCTCATATAGTCGAGCACTTGTTATTTGTTCTGTTCCCCTCCTCACCTGGTCTCTTACGAGCAAGGTTAGAGAAAGGGGTGGAAATTTCAGCAAATTCAACACTACAATATTTGCAGAACCATAGAAATACTTGGATGTTTCCAGCGTTGGCGGGCATTGGTCAATGACCAAGTACCTCCACTTTCTTTGTGTTAGTCGTGGTTTGTCCACGGACGGTGATGTGGCCCAGGAACTCAACTTAAGAGCAAACAAGATAACTTTTTAGTTTTTGTTATGAAAAGATTTTCCTTTCATTGTACCTCAAAGGATATTTGGAGATGTCCACCATACTCATCGAGGGTACGGTTGTAGACCATGATGTGGGCAAGATGTAGAACAATAGTTTTATCAATGTACGGCTGACCATTGTTGTTCTTTGTCTGAATATATGATGATGGTGTGCCTGCGAGTCCAAAACCTCTCTGTGGGCTCGAAATGCTCGTATTGACTCAAAAACATCGTTTTCTCGATGTCATTATCAGATAGGTGATCCAACGACAGTCAATCTATTTGTCGGCCTTGAAGTATAGTTGGTTAAATATTCCATTTGGTCACAAAACGATGATGTCTAGGTTCTCAGTGGTAAGACCATTCAATGCCTTATGGCCCAGGCACATTTGTATAGCACACGTCTCTTTATAAATCATAGGCTCGACGTAAGGTGGCGTACTTGGCTTGTGAACCCTTGACTCAAAATCCCAAAAAGGTATTTTGTTTTCTCATTGGCTTGTGGTCGTCCATGTAACAGGTCTCCTTGGCCATCGGTCTATTGCTCGACTTGAAGTTTCTCAAGTTTCCTAAGCTATGTTACACAGGCAGCTCTCAACAAAGCTTGTACTCAAAATCCCTTTCAAAAGATTTTGAAAAGATGCAAAGTCATCTTGAACGGCTACAGACCTGACGTGTCAAGATCACTGAGGCTACAATCGTGTTGCGTTTGCCCTTGCAATTTCCTTTGCTTCCCCTACTTCTACTTGGACCAGACACATTTGTGCTCAGTGTTGCAAGTAGAAGTTGGCCACACACAGTGATATCAACGGTCTGAATTGGCTTGTTATTGTTGCAACTTCTTCTCCCAATCCCTCTCTCATTACTTGTCGTAACTGCAGCTGTGATTTTAATTGTCAGATCAGGGACATGTGTCATTTTTTCACCACTAGCCCTGACGTACATTGCACTGATCTAGTCCACTTTCAAACTGTGCCATAGAGAGAATATCATCCAATGACAAATATGTGGTTGTTGGTCGGGTAAGTAACCCAGAACATCGCATCATGTAGATCTTTGATTCACAGCTGGAGCAATTTGTAAACAAAACGGATCCGTAGTCCGTTGCTAAAGATTTTTTGTTTTCAAACAACCCCTGGGGTCTCCTCCATCTAGTGGTACTAGTACATTCGTGTGACTTTTACCACCCCTCCATTGCACCTGCCGCGGTATCGTTTGTGGCTCCTCCTTGTACCCCTCGTTGAAGTTTGTGGCATCACAATTCCTCGTCTACAACGTTATGAGTCCCTGAGATGGACAATCAGTCGGCACGTAATCGTCCAACTACATAGAATCTTCTAATGGTGTCCTCTTTGGCTTTGTTTGTTGTGTGTGACCTCCCTCCCCTTTTTATGTGTTTCTACCACGTCGGACATGTGCACGAGATGTGAATTGGCTTCCCACAACCTTGGCATAAGTGTCAGTCATGTTGATTGTTGGCGTCAATCTCCACCGAGGAGGAGATTACATGTCAAATGCGACTTCCCCCCACTGCAATACGAGTTGTGGCATTGATGTTGCTAGGTATTGGATTTGTCCATCACAACATTGAAGTCAACATTGTGGATGGGATAAGCTCCTATCATCCTTCACAATAGGCGATATTGGATGCGAAACATACCAGGATCTGGGAAAATTTAACACTTGAGGCTATTGTTGCGTTAGAATCAGAGTTCATCAGGAGTGAGGTCACATCCAATGACGAAATCATCAAAATGCCATGCCCATTCCGTTATGGTGGACAGATGATGCAAGTGTTGGAGCTTGTGTCATCCATGAGTTTTGTTCTCTATGTTTCTAAAGCGAGTAATGATGGCACGCATGAATTCTACCCAGTTTGCTGGTGGATTCAAAGAGCCATACTATGTCGGATTTACCTGCTTCAGGTGTAGACCGCGTGCTGTCGACGATGTGAGACAAATTGTGTGAGCAGTTTATCCAGCTCCGTCGATCCTGCATTCATTGGATTGTCTTTACATTAGACCAAAAAACACAAGGTCAATGTTCTTCCTGCCCTTTTGACCCCATTGGTGGTGGATTTCAACTCCAAGCTTGTTAGCCTTATCCAAATGGCTGGCCCTTTGGGGGTTGCAAGATCAAATCGTGCTTGAAGAACGAGCGAGATTTGAGGTTCACTCAAGAGTCGATTGTTTCACTCGGTGAGCAATCCCTCCCATATGCATGCATATCAAAGCTCACCCATAACAGTGGTGAATTGTTGGACCAGATGGTTATTGAGGATCTTGAGTCACAATATCATATGGTACATTTCTTCACTAATGCGGCTTGTCGGCCGGTGCCTCCAATGGCCCTAGGTGTCATCCAGATGGGTAACGACGGAGGCAAAGGATTTATTGAGCCTTGGGGGTCCACCACCGGTTTGGCCGCTAGAGATGTCAGAGTTGTGTCTAATGTTTTGGTATAGTTTATGTAGAGAGCGTTGTAGATTACATGCTTTGGCCCTCCATAGTTGAACTCTTTGCCGGTTATTATTGCTCAATGTCGGTTGCATTGCTCCATTCACTGTCATTGTTACACGGTTTGTGATATTCTGGATGGTGTATTTTGAATGAAAAATCGTGTGAGGTTGTTTATTGTTAGGATAGATGTTTGCTACTCCCTGTGCATCACTATGTTTTGATACCAAGTTCTATGCTCGGCATAACACGAATGTTTGACAATATGAGGTTCATGGAAGATGAATATTCAAGGATTTGGGATATATGGACAGCACATACATAATAGTGATTGTGTTTTCATTACAAACATTAGAGCCATCGAGTCCTTGTCTATTTTTGTGGAAACAAGATAAAGTAGACTGTGGGTGTTTGGCGCTCAAGTCAAGCAATGCGAGTGATGCTATGTTGTGAGATTTCACTTTGAGCAGCTGCGTTGATCAGTCTGAGGAGTTTTGACATTACCTCTGTGCATATTCATAAAATCATAGCGCCATTGAGAAGTCAACCAAGCAGTATGCGAGTCTTTATACATTTTGTTGTAGTTGTGTCGACTCTTCTAGAACGTGGTCACACCCCATAAGACCTTCTACCTTGGACCACCCGGGGCTGGGAAAGGTTTCCAAAACTCCCCCAGCTGGATGACACACGGTGGGACATGAATGTAATGAAAAAAATGCCAACATGATGAGGTTAGGAAATCGTGTACGTCAGCGACATAGATCAATGGCCATCTACTCCAAGAAGTCGCCGCAAATGTGGAGGAGGTTTGAAATACATGTACACATAATGAAGTACTGGTCTGCAAGACAGGAACAACAAGATGTAGAGTAAAGCCCATACATGGCCAAGAAGTTCCGTGTCATGCAATCTTGCAAATCAAAAAGGAGGAGCGGTTTGGATGAGGCTGAAGAATTTGGATGAATACCTTACCACAGTTGCAACCGGGAATGTTTGAAGGTATTACATCTGTGTGGTGCAACGTCGAAGGAGTGGACCACTCTAAAGGCCCCCCATCAGCAAAAAGAGATCGACAGAGCCCGACCCACGGATCGTGCGACCGCTCTCGAACCGTTGGCCGCATCCGTTCTACCTTTCAAGTAGATAAACCTGACTTGGAAACATTCGTTGACTCCACCAGATCAGTGGATCATCTTTGAGCACATCGCAGCTCACCTACACTTTGAGAATTTGACTGAAAATCCAAATGCAAAATACAAGTTTTAGCACATGTATCTGCAGTCTAGCATGGAAAAACAGACACATGATTTCAGTGAAGTTGTCCCTGGCGGTTCAATTTCTCCACATGAACTCTGTCAAAGTACAACAATGGCCACAGGTTTTACGACTGGGAAGCAACCACAGTACTTGAAATCCAAGACGAACTTTCGTGAAAACTGATTGTATCAAGAAGTCCAACTACAACATTAATATAGAACAACCCAATAACTGGTGATCTTGAAGCCACATTCCATAGTGTGGTGGCATACAACTATAGTAAAAAAACCCTCACCACCACTGGAGGTCGAGGATATCAAGCTACGTAACCAAATAGCATGTTAGACTTGCGTGAAGCCAGGACATATCTCCTACAACAGTTGGAATAGTAGAATTCATCCAAAGAGGATAGAAGTCTGAGAGAGAGAAAAAAAACATGGAGTCGCAAAACAGCAAAGGTTAAGAGTAGACGGCAAAACACCTGTATTGTTGGAGCAACGTGTGTCAACCGATTACGCATCAAATGGTATCTAACGCTACAGGCAAAGATTAATAGGATCACAAGAGCTGACGATGGGTATGAGAACAGCCAACCAGCGGTACTATCATGAGTGCAACTGAGAGGTTGCGAGTGTTGCAAGATTGTATTGACTATCTTAGATGGAGGAACTTCTCAAGGTTTTTCAAGTAACAAGATCGCTTAGAATCTGGGACTGTAGACTAAGCCTCATGAATTTGTTGTATTGATGGAATTCTTCAAGCCACATTGACTGCAAAAAGGAGAGCTGCACGGTGTAACAATCTGAAAACGTGTCCAATGAGTACCCAGAAATTTAGTCCCCAACAATGTGTCCTGTACTGGCACAATCCACAAGCAGGCTGGAGCAGCAAAGCAGTGTAACTGAAAACTAATGGCACATCATGACTCCTGGCTCTCATTGAGTAGCGCATGATGCAGTAGCAATTACTGGAAGCAGCAAGATAGGAAGCCTTAGGGGAAGTTGTAGCAACTGCATTCCAACATTTGTAGCTGATATCTCTAGACGTGGCCAGTTGGAGCGTTTGACACAAAGCTAAGCCTTGGCTAGCCCACATGGAACTAGGGAAAATAGAGGGGATCGTAAGAGTAAAAACAAAAACCTCAGTGCCCGCAACTCTTGAGAAGTTCATAGCTGCCAGGGAAGTGATTGCACTAATGATTTGGGAGTTTGAAACGGTTTTCTCCAACAAAACTCCTTGAAAGCCACCTACTCATTGTAGGATCGGACATTTGATTTACCCAAAGGTTAGTGGCAGACTGACTATGACGGGGACATATTGGATTGGTGATCACAATATGACCAAGTTGGTCATATGGCCAACTTGGTATAAACTTAACTACAGGTTATGCTCAATAAACAAATTGCGAGGCCATAAGCATAGCCATACCCTGCACTTGTGCCCTCCGGTAAAAGAAGAAAGCTTGTGAAAGATGGTTGTGTGTGGAGTACATGAATATTAATGAAAATACCATCAAGAATCACTACCCTATTCTACAATAAGATGAACTGATCAAAGATTACGAGGAGAGGGAATATTCAATTAAACCAACTTATGGAGCAGCTATCATCACATATGCATACGGCGAGGACATCAAGAATACTGTATTTCGCACCCACTGTGGGCACCTTGAGTTTATGTTTTTTTGTTTGCATCCACAAATTCCCAAGAAGAATTTCTGGCCATGTCTTGAATGTTGTTTGTGCATTGTGACGTGAATGTTGCTTGGACAACATCTACGGGCCCAGGCACCATTTATGGACTTGAGCAACATTAATGGGGCATTTTCACCATACATAGATGACACTGCCATTGAATTTCTTAGTGACCGTATAGTGTATAACCATACACAAGAGGAACACGGAGGAAAGCTTGAAGAATCCCTTTAGATAATTTTGACGGAAAATGATAAAATTTTGATTTGGTTGCCCTTTAATTGGGTTCTGGCCTATATCAGTGGCAACAAGATCACGATGGAACGGAAGAGTGGAGGCAGTTTCTCATGGGCCGACACCCACCAACATCCACGACGTGCAGATATTTATAGGGTTATGCAATCACTACCATTGTTTTGTAAGGGAATACATTTGAATGTCATAGCCTTTACGTGCCATACTACCTCGTGGAGTTGGTGAGCAGGCAAATGAGACATGTTTCACTATTTGAGAAGTGCCATGGCCTCGCTACTTGCCCTATAAAAAGGGCAGATCCATCATTGGAATACACCATGGCCATTCCCACATCTAATGAGTCAATCATAACCTTGGATGTATTTATTCGGATACAAACAAATAAATGAAGAGCTTTACCATAGATTGAAATAAGCTACCATACATATGCAAACAACTAAAGGTGTAAATCCTCCATACCTAACTCTATTAATGTATCGGTTGACTATAGAATGGTATGCATGTGTATAAAATACTTTTTGCGATAGACTTGTGTAATATACAAGCCATTTTTGGGATTGAAAATGGTGTTTAAACATGATTCCCGGGTTTCGGGGGCTTGAGACTGATGTCGCCAATAATGTCGGTCTATGTTATTGTTCGACTCTAGTCCAGATTTGGTCCAGAGGTCGGATTTAAGGCAAGACGAGTGTTGCGATGGAAGATCCGTTGCGTTATTCCTCCTCCCCTCTAGTTGGCCGTTAGGGTTTTGTTACCACGTGGATGTGCCACGTGGAACGATAGGGTTTTAGGCTGCATGTCTATAAAAATACCCCATGACGACTACATCCATTTGTGGCGTGGTTCGTCTCACCGAAAATGGCTGAGGCGACCATTCGCTCCCTCTTCTTGGACTGACTATTATGAGAGCCTACGTTTTGGTTCCACGGTTAGTCACGAGACAACGCACGACTGTTACATTGGCATCAGGGCTAGAGTTTCAGCGAGAGAGAATAGACGTGGCTTTTGGCGTCGGATCTCAACATCGACGGACAGCGTTTGCTTTCGTTGCAGCCTGCAGCAAGAAAAAATGTTTGGACTGTTCATCCAGATGCCTCACAAGTAGCAGAAGAGCAGATGACCACCACAAACTCAGACGAGCCAATCCGAGAGCTCTGACAATCCATGGAAAAAAATAAGGAGCCAGGTGGAGGCACCAAATGGTGCCCGACCGTCGTCGTGGCGGCATCAAGCGGCGAGCTTCGAGGTCATCGAGCTCGTCGAGCTCGTCAAGCAGGTGAGGGAGCCGTGAGGAGAGGTGAGGGGAGTGCCTCCCCCCCACCTGCTCAACCCCTTGTTAGGGGGCTGATGGGGAGGAAAGGGATGGACTCCCTCTTCCCCCTCCCGCTCCTACACTATCAACGGCACCAAAGGGAAGGAGAGGGACGGAATCCTTTCCTTCCCCCCTTAAGCATGGCGTTGACGATGCCGAAGGGGAGGAGAGGGATGGGAGTCCCTCTCCCTCCCCTCCCTACCCTCTGCGGGCGGCACCTAGGGGGGAAGGTGAGGGGAGAGGTTCTTCCCCTCCCCCTTCGTCAATGCAGCCGGCTATGCCAAGGGGGGGTTGGTGAGGAGAGCCCCCCTCCCCCCCTTTGTCCATGGAGCCGGCGGCGCCAAGAGAGGAGCAGGTGAGGGGAGAAACCTCCTCCCCCTCATCAATGGTGCCGGCTGCATCAAGGGGGGAGGGTGAGGGGAAATTCCCCTCCTTTGTCCATGGTGCTAACAACGCCAAACGGGAGGGGGTTGGTGGGGAGAGAACCCCTCCCTCTTCCATGGCGCCGGCGGCACAAAGAGAGGTGCGAGTGACAGGAGAAAGCCCTCCCCCCTCGTCAATGGCACCAGCTGCACCAAGGGGGGGCGGGTGAGGGGAGATTCTCCTCCTCGTCCATTGTACTGACGGCACCAAGGGGGGGAGTGAGGGGAGTGTTCCCCCCCTTCTCCTTGTCCATGGCGCGGACGGCGCCAAGGAGAAGGTGAGGGGAGAGTTCCTCCACTTCTACCCCTCCTCCCCAGGGCATCGATTGTGCCATAGGGGCTAGGAGGGGAGCATCTGCCACCTCCAGGCCGGCAGGCAAGAGATGGAAAGGAGAGGAGGAAGTTTCCTCCCTCCTTCCACATCTGGCGGAGGTGATGGCCCACCAGACGCCTCCGCAATTTTGAGAATGACTATGGAAACCCGTCGATGTGTATAAGTGGCGCAAGTGGTGAAGTTTCCGGTGTCAGCTAAGAGATGGCGAGGTTTAATATGTGCATCGACTTTTGTCTTTTTGTCTTACCAGGCCGAAGGCTAGTCCATGGGAACACAAGGTTGTTGTTGTATGGGCTTTGAGCTATCATGTAGCCTTGTTTGGGGAGAGTCTCCTAGTTTGAGCTGATGGTTCTCCAGTGGCTACATTATTCGTTCTGTGACATGAATGGTGCATTCTAGAAGCTCAGTTTACCCATATGTGTTTAGTAGAGTTTTCTAGGTGGTCGAGATCCGGGCACTTGGTGGTTTGTGCCAGTGCTCCGGGAGACCCACAAAGATTGACTGCATATTGCCTTTGACAGGTTGTTTACTCTCTCTGTGGTCGAGATCCGGGTACACGGTGGTTTGTGCCGGTACCTCGGGAGACCCTGCACTGATTGGTCTAGTCTTAGTGACCCTTTGACAGACATGTGTAGACTGCATGTGGCTGAGACCCGGACGCCCGGTTATATGTTCCGGTGTCTCTTGAGGCCTAAACTTGCCTAGTTTGGCTAGCCGGTGATGCTAGTGTGTCACTGTAGAGTCTGAATGTGTTTGGGGTATATTGGATGTTTTCCCGTCAGTCGAGACCCGGGCACACGGTTGACTGTTCCGGTGCCTCGGGAGACCTCCAGTGTGTGGTTTCATGTACTGGAACACGTGTATTCCCCGTTTGTGCCTTTTGGTGTGGCGGGGATGACGGGGCCTGGTGGGCTAGTCGCCAGTCCCTAGTACATAAGCTCTTCGTAGAGCTCATTGTACTCTCCTCCTTGATTCTTAATCCAGTCGTTCCAGACTTAGCCAAATTTTGGCACTGTGTTTCTCCCGCTCACCACCAGAGCTCATCCAGCATGGGCCTGCATGCCCTAGAATCATTTTAACTTGGTATCAGAGCACAAGGGGGCCGTGTGAGCAACAAAGCAGTAGAATGGGTCTGAAACGCAGCTGAGGTGTGCCACGTGGCGCCACGTAGACAGAAGTGTCTAGGAGCGACTAACATGTCTGTGACAACAACAACGACAGCTTTCACCTCCGACGCAACATCAGCAGCAGCCACATTGTGCAGCAGCAGCAGCATTAGCATTGGCAGCGGCATTGAGCAGTGTGCAGTGCGCAACGGCTGTGGCAGCCACCGCAACCAGCCGCATGGCAGCCTGTAGTCGCAACATTGTCTAGCGTGCAAGCAGCGTGGTAGCCCATTGGCAAGCAGCCGCGTGCAAGTAGCGTGGCAGCCACAACTAGCAACAGTAACATAACTACGCAGCAGCCACTGCAGTCACGCAGTGCAGACACTCGCCGCCACTTGATGCGGCAGCAACGCGCGGCAGCAACATTTTGCACCCTGAGCAGCAACGTTGCGCAACCTACAATGGTAGCAACAGCAGCAGAAGCCTTGCACAGCGTGACAGCACCAGCGCGAGCAACAAGCAGCACCAGCAACGTTGCGCAGCTTGCATGACTGCTGGCAGTTCGGCAGCAGAAGCCGACGCCCTATCCCCTTTTCTTTCTCTGTGCTGCCCTGCGTTTCTCCTCGATTGCTGCAAATTCTCTCGCTCACCCCACAACCTCTCTCTCTCATGTGCTTGCTGACTCTCTCTCGCCTGCTCTCTCTCTCTCTCTCTCTCTCTCTCTCTCTCTCTCTCTCTTGCGCCTGCTGGCTCTCTCTTGCCTGCTGGCTCTCTCTCGCTCTCACAGACCCGGCCGCTCCCTCTCTCACTCGTGGTCCTCTCTCCTACTTGCATTTGCTCACTCCCCAGCCTCGCT
>SZWC01022694.1:20797-34337 GCA_023375785.1 Penium margaritaceum
GCTCTCTCTCTCTCTCTCTCTCTCTCTCTCTCTTGCGCCTGCTGGCTCTCTCTTGCCTGCTGGCTCTCTCTCGCTCTCACAGACCCGGCCGCTCCCTCTCTCACTCGTGGTCCTCTCTCCTACTTGCATTTGCTCACTCCCCAGCCTCGCTCTCGCGCAGTCCCTGCTGACGTCACCGTCGGCACCTTAGAGCGGCGAAATCCACCCACGATTTTTGTGTGGGTGCGAATTCACCCACGCGATCGTGGGTTTTTGCCAATCGACGCTTGTTTCTCACGCCGGATTTGACCCGGCCACTTCATCCAAGGAAAACAAAAAAAACGTGTAGATCCGACAGGGGCAAGCGAGAAAAGAAACAAAACAGCATAGGCATTCGTTAACCCCGAGGGGTATTTCTGAAACATTGTCCATTCAGCCAACGAGTTATTTCATTTATCGTTTTTGTTTTTCTCCTGTCTTTTTTTAGAAAGGGGAATCCGTCCCATACCCTTTTTCATACCCTTTTTCTTCTTCCTTACCTCCGTTTTAGCACAAGTACGTCTACCGTGCACTACAACCCTTTTTCCTTCAGGACTCTTCCCTTCCTTTTTGCATCACCTACAGACAGTGCGAAAACCTCTCACATTTTTACATCTTATCATCCCTCTCAACACGATGTTGCTGTGGCTGGGGCCACCTCCTGGCCCTTACCTCCCACAGGGATTTTCCCCCTCGCCCACTGATAGTGTTCTGCACTCTCACCCTCTTCATTCGCGACCCTCGGATATGCTGAGGCCACAGCCCAGATCACCTCCACGTGATTTCCCGGGTCATGTGCTCCCTGTGCTCGCATCTACACCGCCAGGAGCTAGCGTGCCTCCGGGCGTAGTGCTTCTACCACCGGCAGCACCACCTCATGGTGGTGCTGGTCAGTCACTCTTGCGGTCGGTTTCTTTACCACCAGGAGAGAGAATTTTCCTCACTCCATCGCTTCACCAGCCTACCGGTGCACTGACGCGGACATAACCCCCTCATGGGTACACGGGACAGCCTCCTCTGTGGTCAGCTTCTCCTCCGACCGGAGCCAGCGCTTTACACGCCTCCGCATGTCATCAGCATGACGGCTTGGTGTCCGGACCACCTCCACCCTCTGGTCAGCCTTCTCCATGGTCCTTCTCCTCACCACCGAGACAGGGCATTCTTCATGCTCATCCGCAGCATCCTCTGCCTTCAGGGGTCGATGTGTGGCGATCAGCACCACCTTTTAGTGACGCTGCTCTCCAGCCGCTCCCGTGGTCAACCTCTATACCGTCGGGACATGGCATTCTCCATCCTCACCACCATGGCTCTCAGAGGATTAGTCATCTTCTTCCACGGCAGGATCCAGCTCTTCATGGGTTTGCCTGCCACTTCTGTGGCGATGGACACCACGGTTGGCGCCAGTGCCACCTGAGTCCTAGTGGGTGGCATCCACCTTGGCTCCAGCCTCATGATTTCCCTCATACTCCACAACAGACAGACCTACCTCATTCGTCCGTTCCACACACATGTGCTCTGGCAGTCCTGTACATCGAGCTCCAGAGTTTGCAGCAGATGATGCAGCAGGTCCGGGACCACCTCTTCTCCCATCAGGATGATTCTTCCTGTTCCCCGTCGTCCTCATCTTCTTCATCCTCCTCCGAGGGACCTTCTCCAGCTTCACTGGACCTTTCTTCTCAGTCCGAGGCTATTCTCTCCATCCTACGCTCCACTGGTGTCATGCCCCCTCCCAGTCAGTCGCCTGCTCGGCGACGGCGTCGTCGTCCAGCGCGTCATGTTCGTCTCGTCTCTAGCACATCTTCATCTCCACCGGCTTCTGTTATTGCACCGGTTGAAGGGGGTGTGTGCATCCATCCAATTCGACATCGACTACGCTAGTGAGCATAGAGGATGGAGCAAGAGCACCTAGTACTTCATCTGTTTGAGGAGTGTCCTCTGCAGATTCCATAGCAATAGCAGTAGTAGCAGCATCAGACACATCCACACAGTCTACATTCCCGCTTCCTGTATCCTCTACTGTACCAGCTGCATCAGCTAGTACAGCTGCACTTGTTGCACCAGCTGTCCCACGTGTTGTATCACCAGCAGCTGTGTCCTCTACAGCTTCTATAGCTGCATCAGTCCTCTCTACACTAGCAGCACCACCTACTCCATCTACTTCTTCACCGTCAGCTGCAGCATCGGCGTCATCTGCTGCATCCACAGCTTCATCGGCATCAGCCTCTCCTACATCACTTGCTTCGCTTATAGTACCAGCTGCATCGACTGTGACAGTTGCACCTCCTGTATCAGTTGTCCCATCTGCTGCATCCGTTGCATTGCCAGCATCGACGTCATCTGCAACATCCGTAGCTTTTGCAGCATCAGCGTCATCTAGACTCTCAGCTTCGTCCTCAGTGTTCGTCTCATCCGCTATATTGACCCCACTAGCTACATCGATGCCTTTGGTAGCAGTAGGTACTATTGCGGTTCCTGTGATGGGTGCATCTACTACATCCTCAATAGCGATGGCACCAGCTGTATCTGGTACCTCTACGGCGCTTTCATCTTCCACACCAGTCCTACTAGCCACATTAGCTGCACTCTCCACATCGTCTCCACCAGGTGCACCAGCTTTATCACTAGGGTCGACGTCTTCATCTGGATCCTTTGCATGGGCAGTTTCGGCATCTTTTAGATCATCATCTGCTCCAGATGTTGCATCAGCTCCATCTTCTCGCTTAGCGACAGCACCCACATCCTCTGCAGCATCACTTGTAGAGACATTAGCTACATCTACTACAGCGACATCATCTACAGCACCTCCAGCATCAGTTCCATCCGCTACATCGGCAGCATCGGCTTCATTGACCGCATCAGTTGTATCTGCTGTCCCCTCAGTTGTCACCGATCGTGCAGCAGCTGATAGAGACACATTTATGATGTGTGAGATCTTAGGGTGGACACTTGAGTCTTGCAGATCTATGGCAGTGACTACAGGGTCAGCTTCCTTCACTAGTCTGATAGCACTTAGTCATTGCTGTCGAAGATGCCGAGCTGAGGAGGACGAGATGCGCTCCCAGATTAGTGTGCAGGAGGCTTACGTCACTACCATTTGAGAGCCATTGTCGGGTGATGCCCCTCCACCACATGATGCTCCCGGTGACATCTTCACTAGGTACATGGGGAGGAGCGACTACATACAGATATCTAGAGAGTGTGAGTTGAAGGATGCAGAGTAGTGGTTGCGTGCACTACAGGATGCACTGGCCAAGATGCTCAAAGAGGGTTGTAGTGGACACAGCCCCAATGACTCTGAGTCCAGTTCCACAGCACCTTTGGACAGCGACTCACAGGATGGAGATCCTCAGGTAGTGAGCAGTGACGACACCCCGGACAACCTTCGAACAGCCTTCAGCTCACCCCCATCCTCCTCCTCCGTTCCTTGTCCATTCCTCTTCACTCCCGAGCCGTTCACGCCTCCTTCCACAGAGATTGTCCCTCGTCCATGTGCTTCAGGTGATTCTCTATCACAGTCCCTAGAAGTTTTGAGATGTGTTTCTTCAGGAGGCACGGTACCCGTAGTCGCTCAGCTTCGGACAGCAGAGATGGAGGTCGTTGTGTTCCGTAGAGTGGTTGACTCCTTGTCCACCACCTACAGTGAGGTGGTGGCGATGCTCGAGGATGTAGAGTTTGAGCTTCGCACAGTCACTCCGGAGGACCATGTTGATCTGCGCCTTTGTGCCTCTCGTCTCCAGGGTGAGTTGGTCGCAGCACAGGAGTACCTGCGTTCGTTGGATTGTGCAGTTCCTACATCACCTGCAGTGATGAGCTCCACACACATAGACCCGGCTCCGTCTCCACCCTCCACCCGAGGACCCTCCAGCACCATCCTCTCCACCTGTACTGCTTTGGAGTCTGCTAGTTGGGACCTCTGGCACCCCCCAAGATGTGGGAGGATCTGCCTCTCTCTCCTCTCTCAGCCATGGAGCTTTCGGCAGCGTCTTCTCCACTCCTGCACCCTCTGAGTCTGATGAGAGTGGTACCCAGGATCCTGCCAGTTGGGATCTCTGGGAGCTTCCATGTGGTGAGTGACAGGCGTTACAGAGTTCATGGGCGAGATGTGCACATGGTAGCCATCGTAGCCTCATCCTCATCTCTTTGATGTCATATTTACATCTCCAGCTATTGTCAGGCATGATCATTGTTCAATTGTTCTCCCTAGGATCGTTGGAGCCAGGAGGGGATGCAGTGTTATCTCGACCTGAGGTACCGGCACAAACCACCGTGTACCTCAGGTGGTTTGTGCTGGTACCTCAGGAGACCCTGCACTGATTGGTCTATTCTTAGTGACCCTTTGATAGACATGTGTAGTCTGCATGTGGCTGAGACCCGGACGCCCGGTTATATGTTCCAGTGTCTCGGGAGACCTAAACTTGCCTAGTTTGGCTAGCCGGTGATGCTAGTGTGTCACTGTAGAGTATGAATGTGTTTGGGGTGTATTGGATATTTTCCCGTCGGTCGAGACCCGGGCACATGATTGACTGTTCCGGTGCCTTGGGAGACCTCCAGTGTGTGGTTTCATGTTCTGGGACACGTGTATTCCCTGTCCGTGGCTTTTGGTGCGGCGGAGATGACGGGACCTGGTGGGCTAGCCGCCAGTCCCCAGTACATAAGCTCTTCGTAGAGCTCATTGTACTCTCCTCCTTGATTCTTAATTCAGTCGTTCCAGACTTAGCCAATTTTTTGGCACTGTGTCTCTCCCGCTCACCACCAAAGCTCATCCAACATGGGCCTGCATGCCCTAGACTCATTTTAACTGGTGCAGTGTCCGGTGTCAGCTAAGAGATGGCGAGGTTTAATATGTGCATCGACTTTTGTCTTTTTGTCTTACCAGGTCGAAGGCTAGTCCATGGGATCAGAAGGTAACATTTTCCTGTGAACCCGGTTTTTACTGTCGTAGAAAGTGGTAAGGAGCATCGTCTGAGCTCCACACCTTATGGGAATCTCTCAAATATTGTTTCAAGGTGTCTTCATATTCATGGAAAAGGGGAAAACCGACAATTTTTCCCCACACACCACCAGGTGAAGCTTGGAAGATTCCAAGCATCCAACAGAAAAAAAGGGACTTGACGTGCCAAAGTTATGTTCAAGTATCGTAGATCCTCAAGTTGATGAATTGTATGTTAACTGTTTACAGAAACGTTTGAAACGGTAAAAAATTTTGTGGTCGAACCCGAGTGTGTGGTCAAGTCGACCATGGGTTTTGACGCAAAAATCTAGAACCTCTAGTTGAGATCCTCCGAAAATCAGCGGTTCTGATTTTGTTTTTGTTTTTTGTTCCAAAGCACAACAAGGGGGAAAGCCAAGAGCTCTCCATGTCGTGGACGGAACTCACTCGGAAAAGGTTCAATGTGAGAAATCTAGCGACGAAGGTGCCCAAAGCTTTCCAAATCAATCTCAAGTTTTGGGGTATTACGTGACACCCAGAAGGGGTGATCGTTGAGAGCCATGACATGGCTCAACGCGGGTCATACATGTGCTAAACAAATATGTTTGGGCAAAAGAGCCACTCTGGCATCGGGTTGCAAAATCACATCGGTGACGTACATTGAGATGAGTTCTTGATCTAGATGAATGAGAGGAAGGCACCGTACGTGCTGTGACCACTTGACGACTCACCTACTTGGCGCAACAATGCAAAATGTGCACACAACAGAAAATGAGTGTTGATTGCATGGTTACACGGATGTGGACCACACCATCGACGTAATGCAGATTGCACTACGGGCAAGAGCAAAAGCGTTGCTTGTAGAAGATTCCTTGGTGTCGAACACACTAGTGAAGAAGTTTTAGTTGCACTTTAATCATGGATGCAAAAAGCATCCGTGATGCTAGTGCCAAACACACTGCATATGGTTTGAAGAGGCATGACCAAAGCGAAGGCCGGTTGCAAATCCACGTGGATGCCGATTGCATCGAGGATACAAGGTAAGTCATTTGTGCTTGGATTTTGATGAAAGGAGAGGGTGAGTGCTGACCACACTCAACACACACGTGATGGTGAAAATCCTTGCACAAGGGTTGAGCGCACAAAATTGAGAAGTGCCGGTTGCACTTGGAGCATGACCAACATGGGAGATGCAACTGTAGCATTCATGTGAGTGCCGACCGCACAATCCTAGGGAACTCTGAATGCATGGTCAACGGGTGCGTTGGTTAAATTGTTGACATGAGTGTCAAATGCACCATTGTCGTAGATGCCGATTGCACAATTGACAAAAGGTGCGGCTGGCACTTTTGCCACGGGTGCCGAATGCACCACTCATGCGAGTGTCGAATGCACTATGGCCACGATTTACAAGTGGACTAGCTATGCTAGTGTTGATGGTACAACACATGTTGTAAGATGTCAATTGCACTGATAACATGGGTGCCGATCACACATCGTTGTTTCAACTAGCAAGAACTAGCCAACTGTTGCCTCTTCATGCTAGCTTGCAATTGACCACCAAACAAAAGCATTCAATCTATGTACAAAGTGGTTCTACGGGCAAGTGCGTCAAGCGCGTTTTCTTTCTAAGCACCAAAAATACATCGTCTGACATTTGCAAGGCATCTCGACAAAGTCGAGGATGGTTATGTTGTCGAATCCTTCAAATGGAAAACCGATGGCTAGAAACAATCAAAGACGGCTATGGTGATCAAATGTATTCCCAAACGGCATAAAAAAACACAGCAATCTCGGTCGCCAACGATAGTGACGACCACTAGAAATAAAAACTTTGCCCTACCGATAGCAGTATGGGAAGGTACTTCCGAAAGAAGTGGAGACCAAATTTTAACGGATGGAACACGTGTGACGAGGAAGATTTCCTCATTGGACCATGCTAAAGGTGGACGAACTCCTTCCTGTCCATAGATAGAATGTGCTAGAAAAAACCTAGTCATATTAGCACCAATTCCAAAAGTATGCACGACTTGCATGACCTCAAGGGGTCAGCGTGCATGACCAATCACCTGAGACAACCCACTTTTCAATGGATCATGATATGCGATTCTTGCCATTGAACTTCAACCACGCAAAGCTAGGTACACGACATGCGTTGAATACATGCACAACATGCACAAAAAACTTATCTACTAATTACTGATGCTTCAATCACGACATCCAGTTACAGATACGTTGGTCAGACTAATGATCAGAATGGTTTTGTGACATTTGAAAATTTTGAAGATAACAACTGATGTTTTGCATAAAATGGAAACACCATTTCACTAAACAAGTGGTTTAGTGGACGCAGGACGTGTGCTACAACAGTTGCACGTCCCAATGTGGTAAATGCCCAAAGGCAAATGTGATCATTCTATGACTTAGCCCGTGTCATGAATGTGTCAGAAGATGTTAGACAGACCTGGTGTATTAGCACACTGGCTTCAATCCTCAAGGATTGACATCGCGTTGCCTGTACACAGTGTGTACTGGATACATCAATGCCTTTTGGAGGTTCTGTGCACCATTAGTCATGGCCGATGCAAACATTGGTCCATGTTTGAATGCGTCAAGGATGAATAAATTCTTAATGGCAAAACCATTGACACCATCTCACCTGGTGAGTGATAGACACATATTGGGGTACCTGACCGGTACAACGACAAAAAGGCACATGAGTGTACCAACAACCCTGTTCAAAAGACAAGGATACTTGTGAGTGGGGGTTAGAAATGCGCCAGACGGACAAAGACTCTTCTATGGATCCTGGATGGTTTAAGACGCCGCATTGCGGTGGTTTAAGACTGCAAAATTCACTCTCTGGCGTATGACAGGATTGACCGAATGTCAAAAGTGAACAAATTTGAAGGCAACAACTTCATTCTATCATCACCCGCTGAGTGAACATGTCATGGATATTGATCGACAGAAGTGCGTGAATTGAAGTTGATGACATGAATTCATCCATGTTTTAGGGCAAAATCCACTTCAGAGAAAATGATCGACACTCATTTTCTACTAATGGTGCTCGAGAGAACTATGAAGATCTCATATGTTTATACTAACCAACTACGTCATCGTTGGGATCACGTCAAAGCTCATGATCGTGGAGTTGATCTGTAAGCCGATAGTTTTAAGCTTACTGTGTCTTTGCACCTACATCTTGGTGGTCTGCCCAACCACACAATGAGTCATAAACAAAATTGAGGAAAAACAATGACAAGTGTGTCATAACTAAATGTTGATATGAGGACTCTTCAAGATGAACATTGAGAAATGATGTTTCTCATCATATTCTTTTGATGTTCAGAGAGACGTATCAAAGCTGAGAGCATCGTGATACGGTACACTAGTCGTGAACTTCACCCTCTTCAAACATCATGTGGATGGACTCTGATCATACGAAAGGCATGGCGTAGCACCGACTATCTAATTTGTTGGAACAAAACCAATCTTCGAGAGAGATCATAGCAAATACGGTGTAGTCAAACAACGCTTTGATGATCCGGAATGTCACGCTAAAGCGACTGAACTCTCTTGGCTCCAGAGATGGTTCAATTGAAGTACATTGCCGAATGCAAGTACAATATCTTTTGGATGTCGCTGCTGTGGTATCCACGAAGGTGGCTGTTTATTGGATGTCTTTAATGAGGGCGATCCCCTCTACAAGTGCCTTGGGTGAGGCATGTGGAAAACACTCTGTTGAGTGGAAGTACCGAATGTACACAACAGAAGACATTGAAAAACATGTTTTGTTGTGACTTGTCAAACACAATCCATGACGGGTTCCCAAATGGAACCTTTGGATGTGATGACATAAACACAGAAGGACTTTGGAACTACCTGTTCCAAGCTCACCATATGTGATTCGGAGGTGTTTGATCATAATCACATGGAATTGACACCGGAAAGATGTTCTCCTAGCTTGTACCGCAATGATTGTGATCATGGTATACCCGTTTGGTGAATACCGTACGATGAACATTTAATTCATGGATAGAATCAACGGTTGTTGACATTGGTTATCTCAGCTAACCTTGCTAAAGAGGAGTGTGATTTTGACAGGGACGTGAGTGGCAACCTATGGTACCCATTTTGAACAGAAATGAGGGGATGATGGTTGAAACCAGGGTCATCTAGGTCGGAGCATTGCCGAGTCAAGTGATGGAATTTGAAGACAACTGCGCATTCCACATGGCTGATACCGCCTCCTTCAAATATGAGTGCAATCTTTGAAAGTAAAAGCATGTGTGCTCAACAATCCTGTCTTAGGGCCTTGGTACCTCCCAACCCTAGGATAAAGCTAGCATGCAAATTGCATGGGCTTAGTGCAGCTTGGTTGAGTTCAGCCAACCAACCCACAGGTCCTGAGAGAGGTATGGACCTATGCGTGGTCATGAACACGCGATTGCAACCCAAGAGGACTGATGTCCAGATACTGGGTTGCACGTACAAACAATGCTGCATGGAGTTACCGCCTTGGCAACATCCCCTCGGAATAGATCATTTCCGAACGACATGGGAAGTGTTGTGTGGAACTGGGTAGTTTTCTCAGGGAAGACTGGTTAATTAGCTGTAGGGACGCTCCTTACAAAGGGGGAGGAGGCATCACCACAACAGTTTGCTGAACGCGTACCACACGAAATGTGGGAAAATTTGTTATACATACCCTCCTCCAAGTTGGCAAGACATTGTTGACAATGTACATCCCAAAAGGCATCGACCATGCCATCGATACACACATATGACGAGTCTTCGGCGAAGACCCGTCAACACTTGTGAAGAACGTACAGGGATCGTACATGTCTCATCTTGGTAAATGCCAAGGGATCAAGCAATCAACACTTGATGTTGTACGTAAACAACCACAATCATAGAAACCACAAGTGTGTGGTTGATTGTGTGTGAACCTGACGCAACCGTGTTGCAGATAACAGAGTTCACACGTGTGATCTTGTTTGTGTTTTTTGTTGCATGGTTTGTATCATGAAATATGCGATGAACAAACCTCCGTTAGCAAGGATGAACCAGAACGGTTCAAAGAAAAAGGGGAGGATTGTAGCGTACGAGCCATGTTTCGGATTATAAATGGTGTTTGATTGTGATTCTTGGGTTTTGGGGGCTCGAGACTGATGTCTCGACGGGTCGCGGTCCAAAAAATAATATCGGTCTAGAGTCTACTTCAACTCTGGTCCGGATTTGGTCCATAGGCCGGATTTAAGGCAAGGGGAGTGTTGCGATGGAAGATCCATCGCGTCACTGCTCCTCCCCTCTAGTTAGCAGCTGGCGTCCAGTTCCCGCGTGAATGTGCCATGTGGAACGATACGGTTTTAGGTTGCATGCGTACAAGAATTCTCTATGACGACTACGTCCATTTGTGGCACGGTTCGTCTCAGCCAAAGTGGTTGAAACGACCATTCACTCCCTCGTCTTGGACTGGCTATTTTGAGGGCCTACGCTTTGGTTCCACGGTTTGTCCCAGAAGAACCTACGGATGTTAAAACTTGTATGAATGTTTTTGAAACATTCAGAAAAGCTGGGTTTATTGGATTTTGTGTACTCAAGTCTCAATGTGTAGCGTGGAAGTGCCACGCCAACCGGTCGAAGGAGCCAAGTGGCTTGAGCAGGGTCACCTAGGACTGTGGGTGGTGAGACGGGAAGGCTTGAGGGTTGGAGACCCTCAAGCACCGCGGTTTTGGCCTAGTTGGCCAAGGATTCCGTGGAATCCGCTATATTGGTATCAGAGCTCCAGGGCTCAAATCCCACGTCGGGATTATTGGAGATGCCAAGGCGACTCTCACTCCTAGCATGGGGGAGTGCAGCGTGGCAGTGCCACGACCACCGGTTGAAGGAGCCATGTGGCTCGAGCGGGGTCACCTAGGACTGTGGACGGTGAGACGGGATGGCTTGAGGGTCAGAGACCCTCAAGCACCGTGGTTTTGGCCTAGTCGGTCAAGGATTCCGTCAAATCCGCTACTCAGTGGTACATTCCAAACTTCGTGAAAGTACGATGCATGGGCATGAGCTATGGATGCTATAATAAATATTTTTTAAAACAATCTTCATGTTAGATTGCCACAATGATGAATGTTTGTAAAACACCATTCCCAAATGTCATTCTTGCAAAGTGTCCCATATTTTTATGTGTTATGAGGAAGAACATGTAAGAGTCATTCAGTGTAATAACAAATCCATGGGTGCAAATGAAAATGCGTATGTAACTATTCAACACACTTTTGTGTTGTAGTTTCCAATACCAATTCCATAGTTTGAATATATATATATATATGTATATATATATATGTGTGTGTGTGTGTATATCAACTTTTCGTTGATATCCAGGGGAGGTAATACTTATGTGCTTATTTTTACGAGGATGGAGGTACTGTTTTTGGCCTAGTTAAAACTGAAAGACAAGGTAGTGGTGAGTTGTTTTCCCCTTTGGAGGCCATTGGGCCAATCAAGCTCATCGGGTTGGATTGAGTTACATCCTTCATTTTGTTCCAATAATAATACCCATAAAAAAAAGATCAAGTTTGTTTGAAATACACAGCGGGATGTTCTTCATGGAGAGCGATACATGTTCAACTTTCCCAAAAGGGGTAGATTCATTATGTAGAGTGATTGTGCCATTTGTAGTTTTTGTTATCTTGTATAGACGATCAATGATGTAACATGGTGGGTGAACAAGGTGTGAACCTCTATGGGTGCGTGAGTCCTTGAGACCTGACTGCCCGTGGCAATTGCGCAGGTAGGTTGAGAAGAACAACTTCACCGTAAAGTGAATAATCTCCCAAGTGACTACTGTCACACATATGCCCCAAGCAAAGTCGGGCCATGTCGTCCGTAATCGTTGCAAGGCAACCCAAGAGGGAGGACGGATCTGTCCATTTTGCTGGTGGTTTGAAGAGGCTCGCCTAGATTCAGTTCTCTTGTCAAGTCACCCCGTTTGACTACATTATGTTTTCCACGTGGAAATCCTCGGTTCCCGTCGTGATTAAGGATAGAGAGGTGGTGGAAAAACATATTCGCATATAAGCAGATCAATGCCAACAGTACTGATTACGGCTTGATACTTCCTTGAATATGTGATCTGCCTGTAGATTTGGATTCAACGGAAAAAACCATGCAAGATCGATCCAAGAACAGGGTCGATCCATCAAAACCAAGGAAGTTGTGCCTGGCACAAGGTTGGACCGGCCGAGGGGGAAACATGTGATGAGAGTTCATGCCCAAGGACCAAACCTTGACCCTCAGAAGATTCAACAAGGCTGAAACACACTCAGGGACCTGGTTAGTCATTGAGGGCCATGGGCACTTTGGTATGTTACCCCGATGTACCTTGACCAAACAGGGCGCTTGGGGCGGCCGTCACCATCGCTAGTGGTAGATTGCCATGGTTCACGGAACCGGCTACCCTACTGCTCATTATTTCTATTTTTTTCAAATTTACCAATTTCATGATTGTTAAATTTGTTCAAACCATTTTTGGGTTCAATTGTTTTGGAGATTTGTTTAAATGATTCCAAACCACGCTAGTACTTGTTAAATTTGGTGAAGGGTTGTGGTCAAATTCTCCACGTTTTGGTCTGATGCATTTGGACGTCACAGCAGGCAGGATTGTGTTGGATCAACAAAATCCTACTCTAACAGCAGGACATAGTTTGAGGTAACTCGTGCATTTCTAGCCCAATGAATAGATCATGTTATTTTTACCGTCAATCAGTGCACCATTCACTGCCACTTGCCCTCTAGCAACATCCTCCCTATCAACGCGGTCAAATGGACCGCTTCATGTAGAAAGTGACAGCCGAAGAGCACCTATGTTGTCTGACACAAGCGGCTAGGCAGGGACCACCACCGCACTCAACCCCTCCTTGTCGGCCTGTCGGATGTCCCAAGAAGCCAATCACACTCTCTGTCAATGAATGTGCATCCTCTTGTGTGAGTGTGTCTACACCGTACTCGCCGTATCCGGAGAATCCAACCAACCGTGACTCTCCTCGCGTACTATCATCAACCATCCCTCTTGTGTACTGTTCCCCTCCAGATCGCCACGCAAAGTTGCATGACCACAGTGTCCCCGCCGTTCAAGGAACATCAAGTCAGCACAAGGCAGAAGTTGCGGCACGTCGTGCCCTGGCAAGGATGCTGCCACTGCCATGCAAGCCACCCATAGCCACAAAAAAAGGGAAATCTATAGTCATCGACCCCAAAAATGGATTGGTTGTGCTTTTGGTGTGCAGCTTGCAGGTACGTACACCGTGTGCATGTATGGGTAGTGGTTCTGCAGCCACTCCTGAAAAGCACCACTACACTATGGTCTCCATGTGTCCAGTACGAGGAGCATGTGTGCACCACCCTCCTTCACGTTGAGTACACGACACATGCGCTCGTATTACGGCACCACAATGTGCTTCACCTAGTCGCGCATTGTGTCAGCATTTGCCCAATGGGTGTTCGTTTGCTTCAGGTGCCATTTGTGATTGGTCAGTTTCATTGCATGCAGACCCCACGGCTGACTGCGTTCTGTCCCCCCCCCCCCCCCCC
>SZWC01022698.1:15767-36133 GCA_023375785.1 Penium margaritaceum
GTGTGTGTGTGTGTGTGTGTGTGTGTGTGTGTAAGACCGTGAGCTTAATGTGGGATGTTCCACAACCTGCTGCCAATAATGTTTGAATGCTGTCAAGAGGATGAACTGTTGTCAGCTCTTTTTTTCTTTTTAGTGGCCAGTGGTGGTGAATACGCACCAAAAGGAGGTTTTTGTCTTTCAGAAAGCCAGACATCGTTGAGAGTTATTTGAGTGTTCTGAGTATAGTTTCTCCTTGAATATCCTAGACGGTTTACATGTGATGAATTTCATGGACCTTCTTCATGAACCCACGACAACCTGAAGGCTTTGCTACTGGCTAATATTCTGATAGACTTGACCATCAATTTCTTCTACTTGAATGAGTTGTTTTATGAGGATTATCATCCTCTAGCAAATCATTTTGCATCGCCATACAAATGAAGGCCTGAATTCTCATGGCATCTACCCTTGAATTACCCTCCCTTCCGTCTCTTAAAACTAGGAGCATGGGGAAATACCCATGTGCGTGCCTAGTGCTAAATGAGATTGCCAGGAAGCTTCCTAGCACGCTTGCCACTGACTAGGCGTCAACGCTCAGTTAGCTCGCAGCGTCAACACAGGTCGGACGCGAGATGGCAAGGGTTGGGCTGGGCGACACAAACAGTGTCAAATGTGCTTCTATAAACAAACACATGCAGAGGGAAATGACAACTGACAAGAACACAACATAAATATCTGCCGCAGCTCACGACAAGTGACGCACGCGTAGTGTCAGTTTGTCCTAACACCAGCCCAAAACCACTGTTTTGGCCATAAACCTGCGCACAGGTATCCAAACGCATCACTGTCTGAGCCTAGAGATGCGGAATCTTGAGCCGGATGCTACAACTGGTCACACGCACAAATCCAGCATCGATCGGTGGACAGACAATGCAAAGGACGGAGTAGTAATGTACCCATCGTTTTTTCCAGATAGAGCAATGGTGTCCATAGTCGAAAATGAACCAACGGCGGTGTCCAATGTCGAAATCGATATGTCAGCGGTGTCCATAGTCGGAAAACAAAAGACAGCCCATAGTCAAAACCGACATGACAGCTGTGCCCCCGGTTATTGCTCGTCATGGGCACGCTTGACACATACTTCATAGTTTTAACAGATTTGAGGTTGATTTAAACGTCGAGTATGGCACGACTTTATACTGCATTGTCGGCAGATGTACGCGTAATATGAAAAGCAATTGAGTTGGTTTGATAGGGCTCCGACCCCTTGTTCAGGGGGTTTTACATATGATATTGCAAGGATTCGGCTTGTAAGTACGAGCTGTCCACCGTATGGCTGATTGCGTCATCTTCTTGTGTTGACCGACGGTTTGGCTTAGGTTACTGGATCGCAAATAGGTTCTTGTGGAACGCGTCCTAGTCCTTGCACGGATTCCTTTCTGATTTTGACAGCCTGTCGCGTTGCATGTTCCGCGGTTTCCCGCGTCGCAATGTACATCCCATCATGGAGGTGTACCATGCGCTTCCCTCGGCTGTTGTCTAACCTAAGCTTGGAAAACATTTTTTTCCGGTCACAGGGTTGCGCGTCGTGGGGGGTTCTTGGATTGCTGGCCATTGCATTGCATCTCTTCGTCCATGATGTTGCACGCCCTCATGAAGGCCTCATGCAACGCGCATGGGAGCCAAATGTGGGCACAAAAGTTGTTTAGAGCTATTTTTTCTACATGAGATACCCATGTTGTTTCCCGATGGCGGAGAACACGCACCAGAGACGTGGTGGAGCTATCATGTCTTTGTGGTTCCCATCCAACGACTGTGATGATGACGTGACAGACGAGCTTGCTTGATGGAACAGACTCCTCCTCACGAGGACGACGATGCAGCCCGCACAGCAGCGGACGATGCCCCACGCCGTAAAAGTGAGGAGCCACTGCGGATGTCGCGTGTAGGTGGTCGTGTGCACTCAACCAAGGGCCTATCCGTCTGGTCCGATGATGAGGCAAGGGCTGCCAACGCCATGGCAAAGGCTGCATCCCCCAACATCGCCAAGCCGACACCCGACCCTGCAAGCCCAAAGAAGCGGAGGGCCGAGGTAGATTTCCCGGGTGACTCATCCTTTGAGACTATGGCAGCATGCAAGGCTGTCATGGAAGAGTATGCGGAGCTCAACCGCATGTCGCTGAGGTGGTTGAAGAGCGACCACACACGTTTCGTTGCGCGGTGTAAGCATCACGTCAACAAGAAGTGCCCGTGGATCGTGCGTGCGGCATACAGCAAGAAGTCCGGTGCCTTCAACATCACGTCCTTCACCGATGGCCACCTTTTTGACCCAGGAGTCTCCCCGGGTAATCCAGTGTGCTCCACACGGTGGATGGTTCGGCACATAGAAAACACCCTTGCAAAGGTTCCTTCAGCATCAGCAAAGGCGCTGCAGGCAGTCGTGACGAAAGTCGGCAACACCAAGGTACCCTACACCACCTTGTACCGCACCACGGAGGTTTGTTTGGAGAAGATATACGGGAAGAAGTCCAATTCTTGAAGCATGTTCCTTGGATACGTTGATGAGGCATGTCACACTAATGTTGTATTCATTCATGTGGATCTTTTTGTACCGCCTCAGCTATGTTTTCTAGTTTCGGTCTAATCGTGTCCTCTATGCTGTTTCATGCAACTGTTGAAGGTGGACCCGCTGGTCAACGCAAAGGCTGAGAAGGACCGGAAAATTGGCGCATTCGACCGGGTTTTTGTCGCACCCGGAGCTTGCCGCAGAGGTTTTGAGTACACTCAGTGAGTGGTCGTCATGGATGGTACCCACATGAAGAATGGGTACAAGCAGGTGATGTTGATCATGTAGTTCTTTGACAGGAACAACAACGCCATGCCCGTGGCCTACGCTCTTGTGTCTAGAGAGGACGAGCGGAAATGGACGTGGTTCTGCGAGCTTGTGGCTGTAGCCTACCCGACCGCTGCACAGGTTGGAACCACCGTCATCTCGGACCATGAGAAAGGCTTGGCGAACGCCGTGCAGGCCAAACTATCGGGTGCGATGCACACCTACTGCACCTGGCACCTTATGCGGAATGTGCAGTCCCGTTGCCAGGACAGGTCGGGCTCTCTGTTCTAGAACCTCGTCCTCGTGCGGCGGGCATGTCCAAACATGGAGGCTCCGACACCAGAGCAGATGGCCATGGCATGCGTCGTAGAGCTAGAGGCAGAGTGTCGCATGAGAGCGTCCTGCAAGTCAAACGTGGACGCCATGGGGTACTCCAGGGATGAGGCAGAGGATGCCCCTTCTGCTGAAGAGGAGGAAGAGTTGGACGAGGAGGCCGAGGAGGAGGAGGAGGAGGAGGGGGAGGATGAGAGGCATGAGGGGGAGGAAATGGAGGACGATGAGGGGAAGGAGGGGGGGGCAGGAGGGGGTAGAGGAGGAGGACAAGGAGGGGGAGAAGGGGGGGCAGGAGGTGGTTGACCCTGTTTCACTATCCAATGATGATGAACGTGTTGTCCATGACGATACAGAGGATCGTAAAGAGTTGTGGATGGCTCTCCAAATCGAGGTGGACAGCATTAACCATTCTTTCGGCATGTGGTAAGTTTTCTCCAGTAAATTTGTGTATAGTGTCTGCCATTGCAATGTCTTCCCGCAATTGTGGCTACATGTTCATTAAGTATTGTAAGACATGGTCCTACGTCACATTCTTCCAACTTACTCCATTCCATGTCTTGTATTTTGCAGAGCTTACAGAAGACGAGTCTAGACGGAGGAGGTGCAGACCAGATCACAAGTGGCCTCGGATTGCACTCCTGTAATAGATTAGTTTTTAGTAGGCTTTAGTTGGGATGGTAGATTTGTTTAACTCAAGATCTGTTGGAGTTGTACTGCTCAATGGCTGTCAGCATGTGTTCTTCTGAATCCTTTTCAGTGGATGTTGTCCAATTTCCTTTTTAGAACAAAATCTAGACAAGAAGAAACAAAACATGTATACATATAGACTTCACTGGCATTCATTTCATTCCCTTCCAATGGCTTGTCTCTTCTGTTTGAACACTTTAGCATGGGAGTTGGTGCAACATTAGTGTGTCAGACACTGCATTCCTACTTGTGGCAGCTAACAAATACGAGATATGTAGGCATGTACCATTGTACAGTGATATACAATGGCACATATCCAATGGATGCCTATGCAAGTGAAGGAGATTCATGGGACACACACGGGGAACATGTTTTCTACAGAGGAGGTCACAAAGAAGGCAACGAAGTTGACTCGCATGATGCCGATGAGGACATTTTCTTTGATGCAATAACCTTTCAGGGATGGCAGGGATGTGGTTATGAGGCGTGCCAGTGGCTCTGGTTGTGCAGTGTTTTGGATCCAAAGTGGTTGGATCCATAGTGGTTTGGGTAGTAGTGCTTCTTCCTGTATGTATGGAGACAGTAATGCCCATACTTGTCACCGAAACAATACTCCAATGCCCATAGTTGTTCCTGAAATAATACTCAGCTGTCCATTATGGGCCATCATTAATACTTCCATGCCCATACTTGTCAAATCATTATAAATATGTTGCCCATACATGTAAGTTAAATAATACTGGACGACCCATGGTTGTAAATGGAATAATGCTGGAATGCCCATACTTGTCAGTGACAGAACACTCGGATGCCCACATGTGTCACTCAAAGAATACTCGCATGCCCATCATTGTCGATGAAATCATACTCAAATACCCATACATGTCACATACATAGTACTCAGATGCCCACATTTGTCACTGGATTAGTATTCATATGCCCATCATTGTCGATGAAATAATACTCAAATGCCCATACTTATCACTGACAAAATACTCAAATGCCCACTACGCACTCGGTGGCTTGGTCCATGTCCACGGCTCCCATGGCTCGGGACAGTTGGGCGGCCTACTACTCGGCATTGGCACTCCCAAGTTCCAAGCCATGTGCTCCAGAGGCACGGGAGCTCGGGCCCATGATGGTTCTTCATGATCACGGTAGGTGAGGCACTCAAAGAAGAGCACGTCACGGGACTCAATAATGCGGCGACGAGCAGGGTCCTAAAAACGCCATGCCTTCGACCGTGGGGAGATGCCAACGAAGGCACACAAGCGACCCCGCGATGAGACCTTGGACCGCTGACGGTACTCAATGTACCACACAGAAGCCAAGGACCCCCGAATGCGAGCGAGGCGTAAGTCAGCACGGTGGCCAAACCAGAGCTCATACGGTGTGATGTGGTCCGGAAGAGGACCGTGCGGGAGGCGGTTCCAGACCCAAGTCCTGTAGGCGAAGCCTTCAAAAGTGAAGGACTCCGGAAGACCGCACTCAGACCACATCGCATGAATCACATCCTCCATGGTGCGGTTCCAGTGCTCAGAAACACCGTTCTGCTCAGGAGTAGCAGGAGCGGAGACCTGGTGAAAAATCCCGCGCTCGGCAAAAGAAGCTGTCCATCTCACCAAGAATCTTGCCGACGTGATCCGAGCGGAAGGTGTGCAACGTGTGGTAGGACTGACACTCAGCCATCACTAGCAAGAGGCAAACCGCAAGAGCGGCGTCACTCTTTTGGCACAGGGTGTAGACCCATCGCATCCAGGTGAAGTCATCAGTCAGGGTCAGGACGTATCGACCCCAATCAGATAGAGACTCGACACGTAGGGGACCAAGAAAGTCCGAATGGACTAACTCAAGAGGGCGAAGTGCGCGTGAAAAGGAGTCAAGATAGGTGCAACGATGCATCTTACCCTGAGCACAGAAGAGACAGTCCGTCTTCGGTGGCTTCTCAAAAGAAGCCGCGTCAAGACCGAGAGCAGGCTGTGTCCGAATGAGCTTCGACATAGTGTCAGAGCCTACATGACACAGGCGGCGATGAAGCAATCGCTGGTGCTTAGGAACCAGAACACCAAGGACAAAAACACAAGCGAAAGAGGAGGGAGAGAAAGGAGCAGAAGTCCGTGAGACACAATACAGGTCATCCACAACATAGGCACGAAGAGGAACGCAACGAATGTCAATGGCATTCACAGTCACGGACTCTATAGTGTACTTACAGAGAGTCCTATCAGTGTGCAAGCACGTACAGAAAGCAAACTGAGCTAAAGGTCACGCACAAAGAGCACCTCGGAAAGATACAGAAGCCAGACAGACCATCAAAACATACGCCCCCAACACCCTGGACTGGCAAGGATTGACTAGAGCCTGTGCGGACGGAACGAACACACGCAACAGGGAGAACAACAAAATCAATGCGATGACAGGTCATGTGATGAGTGGCACCGGAGTCGATGATCCAAGTGCCACTGGAATCACGACTAGAGGACGTTACTTTACAACGGGCAATGCAACACTCGGCCTCAGACGGACGCTGGGCAGTAGGTGGGGATGAACGACGAAGGGCACAAAGGTGAGACTTATGAATCCAGTCCGTACATTCAGGCGCATCGTCATCACATGCCGACTGTGCCCCCCACACGAGTCATCCTGAGCCACAAGAACAGACGAACATACAGTCTATGAACCACACGACTGTGACAACACGCTCGCACCTCCCTGAAAACGAAGCGCTAGAAGGTGTCGGAGCTCGGCGATGGTGCGGTCACGTGGGTCTGGGTCGCCGCCGACCGCCGGTGGTGAGGCGGGAACTGCTGCGGTCGTGGTCGCTGCATGCCTGGAGGATGTGATGCTCGACGTAGATCGTATTGCATAGCCTGGAGCTCGCGAGTAATCTGTGCCCAGTCAAGAGGCTATTGGCACTGGGTGTAGCGATGGGCACCACAGTTGTAGCAATGAACAGAGCGTCCACTGCTACTGCCCGATGGCAGCTGGTGCTGCGACTGCTGCTGGCTCGAGCCGCGCCTACGTCGCCCCTTGTTCCCCTGTGCTGCTACCGCGACACCTTGTATTGGAGTCGGTGTAATCGGGGTGGAAGGGGAGGGGGAGGATGTGACAGAGGATGGAGGATTCTGAAGGAGGGGCATCGGTGGTGATGCAATGACTGCGGTAGCAATGGAGGTCTCTAGATGAGCCACGGCTGCCTCACGGGCGGTAGTCACCTGGAGGAATAGCTGGTCCGCCCAGGGAAGAAGCTGCAGTGAAGCCAAAAAAGGCTTGAGTACGGTGTCACTGTACCTCGTGAAGATGTCTGTGTGCTCAAGGCGAACCCCGAGCATGATCGTGCGGAGCGCCCACAGATGTGTACCTCTTGAGGTCCCAAGGCGCGTGTAAATGTGCATGGCGTGTCGCCAGTAGTCGGTTGCAGGCTCGGCAGGCCCCTGGCGTAGGGAGTGAAAGGCACGGATGTGCACGGTGCGGGTGGCGTGCGTCTCTGTAGCAAGAAGGGACAATGCTAGGTCCCAGCCCGCATGGATCAGCACCGGTGCCTGTGCCCGCCTTGCCAAGGAACGAGCAGAAGTCAACGATAGTCTTGCGCGGCATGGCGTAGAGAAGTCCGCGCATTGCCCTGGCCGCTCTCAGCACCTGAGCTCGGTCCGCAGTCTGATACGGACTATGGTGGTAGGGCCACACGCCCTCTGAAGTGGCCCAGACCTGAAAGAGGATCTCCCAGCAGCCAAAGCCATCCTCGCTGACATACCGTGGGGGCGACATCTCGAAGTCCTTGGGATGCTGCTCAGTAGGGAGAGCAACCACAAACTGGGAAGGACAAGAGATGGGAAAGACGCTGGGAAGAGGGAAGTCGCTATGGTGCAGGTCAGGCGATGATCGAATCTCCGGAAAGTGGGACGTGTGTGGGGGCCGAGAGCTCGTCTGAAGCTGGCGGAGACGCTCTTGAAGCACATGAATCTCGCGCTCGGGGGAGTTGCCCTCCATGCCTGGCATGTCTGGATCCTCGTCCCAAGGATCAAGAGGAGGCGGGTCGGCTCCAGCTGCTGCCTCCGGTGCTGGAGGTGACTGCTGTGTAGAGGGTGCGACCCCGGCCGCTCCCTCAGAAGTCTGTCGTGGAGTCGTGGAATGTCCTCGAAGAAGCTCGGTGAGTGTACGGATGGCGTTAGTCTACTCCCGCTGTTGGCAACACATCTCATCCTGCTAGCTCCGCAGGTCCTCAATAGCCTGCAAACGTGGGCTCATGACCACTGAGGAGGAAGAAGAGGGATCTAGTACCCTTTTTCCCTTCTCCCCGGACAAAGCCATGGCGCCGCTCATTATGGGCCGAGACGTCAATGTGGTCGAATTGCAAAAACATGAGGGTTTCTCGAGGAGTTGAAACGTTGGCAACTTTTATACCTCCGACCAAAAACTTCACAAAGGCAAGTGCTGACGTCAGTAGGAAGTTGCTGACATCAGCAAGGCCTGATGACATCAGCAAGAGAAAAATGATGATTTCAGCTTGTTTTCCATCTTTTTTAGTCAACCTTTGCTGTTTCTACGCGAGCAGGCGGCCGCTCCGCAGCAACTGCGCGGAAAGCTGAGCGGAAGCCGCTTCGCAACTTCCGCTCAGCTGTGCTACTGCTGCGACGTCAGCTGTAGCAACAGCCGCGCTGCTACGTTCGGGGCAGCCGCCTGGCGGCTACGTGCACGGCCGTGGCGGCAGCTGCGCGCTGTTGTTGCTGCTGCGCGATGCGGCTGCTGCACGCTGCTGCCGCCGCCGCGCGTTGCTGCCGCGTGCTGCTACCACCGCTGCTGCTGCCAGTGCTGCTGCGCTACTACTATGCTGTTGCCGCCGTTGCTGCTGCCGCTGCTGCTGCACATGCCAATGTCTGCAACTGCTGGCGAATGCAATCTACTACAGCTGTCTCTTGCTGCCGTTAGCAGCTGTTGCTGATGCAATCTCATGTAGTGATTGTGAGCGACGTCGACGGCGATGCGCTGTCGTCGTCGATAGGTCCCTGTGGATCTACAACAGCGGTGACTCTCACTGCTACTGCTCTGCTGCGTCTCTGCTGCGCAGCTCCATGAGAACTGTCTCACCGCTCTGATATCATGAGAAGATGCGTGGAAGCTTCCCAGCGATACAGCCGCCGACTAGGCTTCAGTGCCTGGTCAGACGGTGACGACAATCACAAGTTGTGCACACAACGGCAAGGGTCTGGCTAGGAGACAAAAGGCAAAGTGTCAGAATGCTTCAGTAGCATTTGCAGAGAGAAATGACATATGACAGGTCCATGGCATAAGTACCTGCCGCGGCGCACGGCGGGTGTCGCACGCGGCAGTGCAAGATCTGTCCTAAAACCGGCCCAAAACCACTGTTTTGGTCGTAACTCTACGCAGACATATCAGAACGCTACGCCGTATAAACCTAGACGTGCAGAATCAAAAGCGGGACGCTACGACTGGTCACATGCATGCATCCGGCATGAAGCGGTGGACACACAATACAAAACATGCAAATCGGGCCCACGGCCAGTCCACCGATAAACTCTTGTGTGCTGCAGAAAAGCTGTAGGAGGTCCCGGGTAGCGTCCAGAGCTCTGGAACGGTCGTCAGTCAGCTCCTGGCTGGTTGTCCGCCACCATATGACGCACTGGTGCCACCAGGGTCCGCATGAGGGATCTGCACGAGTATGGACACGGCAGAGTGGTTACAGTAAACTGTACAGGTCGACCGGAACGTCACAAATCACAACACGATGAGCCCGCACAGGGTCCGCTACGGGAGTACCCCATCCATGATGTGCCGGGCCGTTTGGATGGACGTCGTTGTCCATGTCAATCCAACTTGAAACTCAAAGTTCGCCAGTCGGAGTAAACTTAGCGTATTGTAATGACTGAGAAGCACCTTAAATATACACGTTAGTACCCGTTCATAGTGCAAACCATCACAAAAATCCGGTTCACTCGATGAACCTATTCGCGTGACCCTGAGTGGACGTCAGCACATGCCGCCGACATCCGTTGATGGTGCGCACGTCGTCGGTAAATTCTACCGTGAACAATATCTCATTGCCGGTGGCCGTGTCCATTCAGCGAGCATTCGTTGGCGATAGAAATGTCCTCTTCCAAGCGACGCCCAAACCTCGGCTACAACGCGATGAAATCGGTCCACATGCATGGCTCCAGGTTCTACGAGCTCCCCGTCACAGAACGTAAAACGAAAAAACGAACCAGAGGCTGCCAAGCCAACCTGTCAACATGCTAGGTTTGTTTAGGACATGCAAGTCCAAGACGACTGGATACTTCAAGCGAATAATGGATACACTTGTCATTTTATTTTGTTTTCGCTCGCTCAATGAAAATCATGGACATCGGTGTCATTTTGGTTCCGATTATGGACACCGCCGTCAGTTCGTTTTCGAGTATGGACACCGCGGATCTATCGTCCGAAGCGATGGGCACCGGAGCATTTGTGCCCCAATGCAGAACATGCATATCGGGCTCGAGAGCCAGTCCACCGAGAAAACTCTAGCGTCTGCAGAAAAACCGGAAAGGACCCAGGCCAGCACCCGGGATGTCTTGGAAGCTGTCTGGCAGCAGCTGGTGCATGGAGCCACCACTCGTCGGTGCTCCTGCGTAACCTGCGTCCGCAACATGGATCATGTAGCCGTGCTCTCCAGTACTACTGCTTGATACCACCAATGCAGGGTATACGGATGATCGCCACGTTCGTCGCTCGTGACGGGTGGAAGCCACACAAACTAATAGCGATAGCCTCTGCATGGTTGTCTCCTAATCACGTCAACGTATGGGAAAACACAGCGGTGGAATGGTGTAGTTGTTGTTAGCTAACGTGTTCCCGGTGCAGGGGAAATGTTGCCAAAGTTTTTTCAGGGCAACATGCACGTGTGGCTTAGTTGACCCAACTGGGCTACTCTAGAGATTTGTGTCTAGGTGATTTTGAGGCGGCTACCCACGTCGGCGTTGGGCTGCTTGTTGCTCGCACATCAAGGCTGAGGAGCCCAAAGCCTCTCCCTGCCGTCCCGATGGTTTCTTCTACACATTGCACTTTTTGCAAGTTTATGGCTGCTCACACCCCCCCCTACTCCCCCCCCTCCCACCTCTCCCTCCCTTTCCCCCTTGCCCCCCTTCTCACGTTGCATGAGGTGAGTTTAACACCCCGGCATAGCACATGTGCATAGTGTAACGGTACATAGTACTTCAGCATGGTTTATCATCTTCATGATGACACGCTTGTTTTCTTCTTTGCTGATCTCAAAGTCCTTCGGCTTTGTTTGTGAAGCTTCCTGTTGCCNCTCCCTGCCGTCCCGATGGTTTCTTCTACACATTGCACTTTTTGCAAGTTTATGGCTGCTCACACCCCCCCCTACTCCCCCCCCTCCCACCTCTCCCTCCCTTTCCCCCTTGCCCCCCTTCTCACGTTGCATGAGGTGAGTTTAACACCCCGGCATAGCACATGTGCATAGTGTAACGGTACATAGTACTTCAGCATGGTTTATCATCTTCATGATGACACGCTTGTTTTCTTCTTTGCTGATCTCAAAGTCCTTCGGCTTTGTTTGTGAAGCTTCCTGTTGCCACCAGAGACCGGAATATCACACTCATTGCACCTGAAAAGGCAAAGAAGACCTGGCCCCCTCCTCATTTGCATTTTCTTGTTCATGTATATGCATCTGACATCTGAAGAAATCTCATCTAACGGCATATCTTGTATGATTTCCCAAGTGCAAGATGTGGGGTGTCGTACCACCCTGCATTGCACGTGTGAACCGTGAGCTAATCCACCCACAGCACTCCCCACATGGAGAGAGATTGGGCCCGGAGCCAACCGACAAACACAGGGTCAAGACCTTGCCTCTCATGGATCTATAAATGAACTAAATCGGATGTCGGGAAGTTAGGGAAAACATGTGGTCAGCCCGCGGCTGGCAAAGGCCCTCCCACCTCTGACTCATCCCACTCTCCCCTCAAAAGATCTAATGTGCACTGCATGCTTCACAAAATCCTCCTTGGATTTTCCTGCCATCTCTCGACACATTGCGGTCTGTGTGGCTCCCTTGCTCAACCCATCTAGCTTTGTGTTGTGCACAGTTCTAGGCTAGCTCTAGGCACGAGAAGGGAGATCTGTAGCAGATGTGACGCGCGACTATGCACAGGGGGGGATGGCTCAGGGAGCCGCGACACTGCTGCTGCCCCCACTTAACCTGCTCATGATGTCGCAATCATGCTATTGTCCAGGACTGTTGGTGCTGCTACCCCATGTTGCTGCCGCTCCAGTGTGTTGTGATTTGTGACATTCCTATACAGTCTACTGTGACCACTCGGTCGTGTCCATACTTGTGAAGATCCCTGAGGCGGGCCCTGGTGACATCGGAGGGACTACGGGCGGCAGAATACCAGCTTGGAGCTGGCCGACTACCGTTCCAGAGCCCCGGACACTGCCAGGACTCCCTGCTGTTTCTCTGCAGCCCGCAGGAGTCTTTTTGGCAGACTGGCCATGAGCCCGATTTGCATGTTTTTACATTGCGTGTCCACCGTCTGATGATGGATGCATACATGTGACCAGTCGTAGTGTCCGTCTTGTGATCTTGCACGTCTAGGTTCAGACGGCGTAGCATTCTGACATGTGTGCGCAGAGATATGGCCAAAACAATAGTTTTGGGCCGATTTTAGGACAACTCTTGGACCGCCGCGTGCGACACCCGCTGTGCGCCGCGGCAGGTATTTAGGCCATGGACCTGTCATTTGTTATCTCTCTCTCCGAATGGTATTGAAGCATTCACACACTTTACCTAGTCTCCCCTAGCCAAAATCTTGCCGTTGCGTGCACGACCTGTGACTGTCGCCACCGTCTGATCAGGCACTGACGCCTAGTGAACGGGAGTGTTGCTAGGAAGCTTCCTTGCATCGTCTCATGGTATGAGAGCAGTGAGAAAGTTCTCGCTGAGCTGCACAGCATAGACGTAGCAAAGCAGTAGCAGTGAGAGTCACCACTGCAGAAGATCTACTTGGGCCTATCAAAGACAACCGGTCGCCGTCGAAGCAGCCCATACCCATCACGTGAGATCGTAGTACCGGCGGTGCAACCGTGCAAGCAGCAGCATAACAGCAGACCAGCAGCAGCAGTAGCAGCGGCAGTAGCAGCGCCGTAGCAGCAGCTACAGCAGCGCGTGGCGGCTGCAGCGAGTGCAGCTGTCGTCAGCAACCGCAGCGGCGACCGCGGCAGCAGCAGTGAGCAACGACAGCGGCGGTAGCAGTAGAGCAACAGTAGTAGCGGCAACCGCGGCGGCAACAACAGAGCAACAGTAGCTGCAGTAGCAGCAGCATCGCGTGGCGGCAGCAACAAGCAGCAGCGCGCAGCAGCAGTAGCGGCATTGCGCAGCCGCTACTGCCACTACTGCGCACGCAGTCATGTAGCTGCTGCTGCAGCTGATAGCACAGCTGCACCAACAACTGAGCGGAAGCTGTTGCGCAGCCTTCGCGCAGCTTCCGCACAGCCGCCTGGAGCGGCTGCACGCTCGTGCAAAACCGCGAGAGACAAAAAAAGGAGGGGGAGGGAGTCGAGCCGACGTCAGCATTTTTGCTTGCTGACGTCATCAGGTCATGCTGACATCAACAACCACCTGCTAACGTCAGCACCATACTTAGCCAAATTTTTGGCCGGATAGTAAAAAATTGCAAGCGTCTCAATTCCTCGAGAAACGTTGATGATTTTGAAATCCGACAAACTTGACCTCTTGACCCATACTGAGAGGCGACATGGACTTGTCGGACAAAAAGGAGAAGGCGACAGGTGATCCCTGCTCCTCCTCTTTTGGGGTCTTGAATCCACGCTCACAAGCCATTGAGGACTTGCGGAGCCAGCAAGATGAGATGTGTTGCCTACAGCAAGAGCAAACTGTTGCCATCCGTACGCTGACTGAGCTTCTCTGTGGCTAGTCCACAGTCCCACGGCAGGTTTCCAAGGGAGCTGCCGGCGTCGCGCTCTCTACACAACAGTCGGCTAAGACACCCGTTAGAGGAGCTCGACCTGACCCACCACCTCCTGACCTCGTGGATGATGAGCCATTCATGCCAGGCATGCCAGACAACTCCCCGGATCATGAGATTCGAGTTCTTCAAGAGCGCCTCCGTCAGCTACAGACGCGCACTAGATCTCCTCGGGTTCCTACGGTGCGATTGTCACCCGACTATCCCGGTGACTATCCCCTTCCTGGAGTCTTCCACGTCCCTCGTCCCCCTCGGCCTGCTGTTGCTTTCTCCACGGAGCGGCAACCCAAGGACTTTGAGACACCACCTCCACGGTACATCACTGAGGACGGCTTCGACTGCTGGAAGATCCTCTTTTAGGTCTAGGCTACTTCAGAGGGCGTGTGGCCCTACTACCACAACCCGTATCAGCCTATACACCCAGCACAGGTGCTGACAACAGCCAGGGCGATACGCGGACTCCTCTATTCCATGCC
This sequence comes from Penium margaritaceum, assembly GCA_023375785.1. Classification (NCBI taxonomy): domain Eukaryota; kingdom Viridiplantae; phylum Streptophyta; class Zygnematophyceae; order Desmidiales; family Peniaceae; genus Penium; species Penium margaritaceum. The sequence goes on from SZWC01022698.1 coordinate 30,077, forward strand.
ACGCGAGACCGTCGTCGACTTCCGCCCCTTTGTTGGCGAGCTCGACAGAGGCACGAGTGCCGACCCACGCAGGGGTTGGGATCTAGCCTTATCCCTACTGGCCGCAGAGACGCACGCCACCCGTGCAGCACACATTCCTGCCCTTCACTCTCTCCATTAGGGGCCTACAGAGCCTGCAGCTCACTACTGGCAACGCGCCATGCGCATCTACACGCGCCTTGGGACCTCTGGAGGCACACAGCTGTGGGCGCTCCGTACGATGATGCTCAGAGTTTGCCTTGAGTATATTGACATCTTCACACGATACAGCGACGCTGTCCTCGAGCCCTTTCTAACCACTCTGTAGCTTCTCCCTTGGGCCCATCAGCTTTTCCTCCAGGTGACTTCAGCGCGCGAGGCAGCAGTGGCCCATCAGGAGACTTCCCTTGTTGCAGCAGTCGTCGCATCACCACCATCATCCCTCCTACAGTCTCCTTCATCCTCCATCACGTCCTCGTCTTCCTCCTCTTTGGCCCTGCCCACACCCACTCAGACACAGGGTGTTGTAACAGCAACTCAGGGGAAGAAGAAGGGGAAGCGTGGATCAGGTTAGCAGCAGTCACAGCAGCACTCGTCCTCTAGTGGTAGCAGTGGATGTTCTGTTCACTGCTACAACTATGGAGGCGCCCATCGCTACACCGAGTGCCAGCAGCCGCTCGACTGGGCACGGATTACGCGTGGGCTCCATGCTGCATACGCCCTCTGTTCCACGTCCATCACGACATCCTCGTCATCCTCCGGCCGCATGGCGGCCACAACTGGAGCTGTTCCCGCATCTCCATCGGCGAGTAGTAGTGATCCGGACCCACGCAACCGCACTATCGTAGAGCTCCAACACCTTCTGGCGCTCCGATTTCAGGAAGGTGCGAGTGTGTTGTCATCATCGGGTGGTCCACAGACTGTCTGTCCGTCTGGTCTTGTGACTCGTGACGATGCGTGTGGGGGAGCACAGTCAGCATGTGATAATGATGGGCCTGATTGCACCGATTGGGTTCATGAGTCTCATCTTTGTGTCCTACGTCGTTCCTCCCCACTGACGGCTCAGTGTCCCTCTGATGCCGAATGTTCTGTTACCCGTTGTACAGTGACGTCCACAAGTCGTGACTCGAGTGGCACTTAGATCATTGATTTTGGTGCCACTCATCACATGACGTGTCGTCATAGTGATTTTGTCGTTCTAGGTCCTATCACGTCTGTCCATTCCGTCCGTACAGGCTCTGGTCAGTCCGTGCCAGTCCATGGTGTTAGGGTTGTATGTTTTGACGGTCCGTCTGGCCCCTCGTACCTTTCTGACGTGTTGTTTGTGCCTGATCTTGAGCTTAGCATGCTTTCTGTGCGTGCCTGCACACTAATGGGCCTCTCTTTGGAGCATACCGCAGACTCAGCGACTGTGACTGCTACTGACACTCACAGCGTTGTTCTTTGTGCCTCTGTCATAGATGATCTGTATCGTGTCTCTCGTACCTCCTTCCCTTGCTCCCCTTCCTCCTCCGCTCAAGTTTTTGTCACTGGTGTTTTGTCTCTGGAACACCAGCGATTGCTTCATCGTCGTGTATGTCACGTGGGCTTCGATACCATGTCGAAGCTCATTTGGACACAGCCAGCTCTCGGTCTTGACGCGGCTTCTATTGAGAAGCCACCCAAGATCAACTGTCTCTTTTGCGCTCAGGGGAAGATGCACAGATGCATCTACACTGACTCTCGTTCCCGAGCACTTTGGCCTCTCGAGTTAGTGCACTCGGACCTTCTCGGTCCTCTTCCGGTCGAGTCCCTATCTCATCGGGGCCGGTATGTTCTGACTCTAACTGATGACTTTACCCGGATGCGGTGGGTCTATAACCTGCGTCAGAAGAGCGACGCCGCCCTTGCGGTTCGACTCTGGCTAGTGATGGCTGAGCGTCAGTCACGTCACACGCTGCATACTTTTTGCTCGGATCGCGGCGGTGAATTCCTTGGTGAGATGGACGTATTCTTTGCAGAGTAGGGGATTTTTCACCAGGTCTTTCCTCATGCTACCCCTCAGCAGAACGGTGCTTCATGCGCTGGAACTGCACTATGGAGGATGCGGATCGCGCCATGCGGTCTGAGTGCGGTCTCCCCGAGTCCTTCTCTTTTGAGGGCTTTGCCTACATGACGTGGATCTGGAACTGCCTCCCGCACGGTCCACTTCCGGACCATATTACACCGTATGAGCTCTGGTTTGGACATCGTGCTGACCTTCGTCTTGCTCGCGTCTGGGGATCCCTGGCCTCCGTGTGGTACACTGAGGACCAGCAAGGGTCCAAGGTCTCACCTCGGGGCCGCTTGTGTGTCTTCGTCCGTATTTCCCCGCGGTCGAAGGCTTGGCGCTTCTGGGACCCTACTCGTCGTCGCGTCATTGAGTCCCGCGACGCACTCTTTTTCGAGTCTCTCACATACCGTGACCTGACTTCGATCACAGCACTCTCCATCATGCATGTTCCTACCTGTGAGGGTTCTCGGCGGATGGGGGACACTTCTACGCCAGAAAGCAACTCTCATCAGGCTGATGTGTCCGCTCGAGCCCCCTTCACCTCTCTGTCTCCGGCCCTTGATGACCTGGCGATCATCGCTGTCGGTCCAGAGACCTCGCCTGTACAGCCTGTTTCACACCCCACAGGTGTCCCTGCTTCAGATCCTACGCCTAGTTTTGCGCCAGTATCTGCGTCACCCGGCACTCCAGTCTCTGTGTCTGGTCCTGTTTTGCGTACTTCTACACCTACGTCTGCCAGCACCCCTGCGTCTGTGTCAGGTCCAATCTTGCCTGCTCCCGCTGTCACATCCAGCCCCGTGTCCCCCACACACGCGTCTCCTCGCACGGCATCACCGGCTACCTTGCCTCAGCCCCCACCAGCCTTGCTGTAGTCATGCCTGTCCCTGAGCCTGAGGTGCGCCCCTCGAGCTCAGGTTACTCCTGTGAGCCCGGTGGGCGTCTTCGACCAGTGGATTCCGGAGCTCAGCGAGCGTCGGGCCCCGCACCCAGGCGCCTCTCTCGTAGCATCACGAGTGGTGACCCCGGCACAAAGGCCCTAGGCCTAAGTGTCCGCACTGAGCTCACACAGGTACATCCAGCGTGCCCCGTAAGGCACGATCTCGTCACTCGCAAGTCCATACCGCTTGTGATGTAGCCGCTGATCTTGTGGTTGTCAGGCCTAACACCGAGGCGTGTGCCCTTACCACGCAAAGCTCTCCCTCTGTTGCGCCCGGCCCGGGCACCCTGAGGGAAGCTCTCTTATCACTGGATGCTCACGCTTGGCGAGCTGCCTACGAGAATGAGCTTCGCTCTATCTGTAAGCATAGAGTCTACGAGCTCGTCGACGTTCCGCCTGGGAGGAAGGCTATTCAGGTCATGTGGGTTTTTCGCAACAAAGTGAAGCCAGATGGCTCACTGGAACGCTACAAGGCCCGCTTGGTCGTCAAGGGGTACTCTCAGATTGAGGGCGTCGATTACACTGACACTTTTGCCCCTGTCGGCCGCATGACCTCAGCTCGAGCTCTATTCGGTGTAGTCACTCAGCATGACAGGGAACTGCACCAGATTGATGTGAACAATGCGTTCCTCCATGACTCTCTGGATGGTGGCTCAGCCACCAGACTTTGAGGACGGTGACAAGATCTGGCGCTTGCGCAAGTCCTTGTACGGCCTCAAGCAGTCTCTGCGATGTTGGAACCGGGAGATCGCCGGCACTTGGACTCGTGCGGGATATGTACAGAGCGAGACAGATCCCTCTCTCTTCATCCTACCGACACCCGAGCGGTTCACCGCCATCCTGGTCTATGTTGATGACCTTCTGATCGCGTCTCCGTCCCTGGAGGCCGTGAAGGAGGCCAAGGCTATCCTTCAGACTGCCTACAGGATGAAGGACCTCATCGGTGTTTTTTGGTATGGAGGTTGTGCGAGATCGCAGGCGCCGGATGGTGTTGCTGCATCAGGCCCGATATGCACGAGTCGTGGGGGAGCGCTTCAGCGATCTCCTTGGTGCAGTGTCCACCGCTGCCACACCTCTTACACCCGATGGGCAGGATGTCCTGAAGGTGGATGATCCCACACTGCTAGGGGAGACAGTGGACGTGACCTTGTACCTCCGTCTCATCGGATCTCTGATGTACCTGACTACTACCACACGTCCTGACATTGCTTTTGTTGTCAACCTCCTCCCTCAATTCTCGCAGGCTCCTCGTGCTAGAGCCCTTCATGCGACTGTGCGAGTGGTGCGGTACGTGGTCTCCACACTGTACCTCGGACTTTGCTTTCGTCGGCAGTGTTCGATGGTCCTTGACGACTACACTGACAGCGACTGGGCTTGGAGCCCAGATGGACGCAGCCGTACTGGCTACGTGTTCCTTCTCGGTGGTACCGCTCTGTCTTGGCGTAGCGGAAAACAGGGTTGCATCGCACGTAGCTCGTTGCGACAAGAGTACGTTGCTTTGGGCGCAGGGGCTGCTGAGCCGGTATGGCTGCAGCGTCTGTTTCTTGAGCTTGGTCAGTCACTACCCGCCATTGTGCTTCGTTGCGACAATCAACGTGCTCTCGCCATTGCGGAGAACTCCGGTGTCTTTCACGCTCGCACGAAGCACATTGCGGTTGAGCATCACTTTGTGCGTAATCTGGTGGAGCGACACATGATCTCCGTCATGTGGGTTGACATTGACATACAGCGTGCTCATTTCTTAATGAAGGCACTAGCTCACGGAAAGTTCTTGGTGACCATTCGTTCTGTCGGGCTTCGCCCCATGCCTGAGGGTGATTGAGTGTAACATGTGTGTTTGTGTGTCATCTGTTTCACACTCACTATTGTACTTGTCCCAGTGCTGCGCGTGTATGGACATGCGTACCATGAGGTCATGAGGGAGTGTTGTGATTTGTGACCTTTCTGTACAATCTACTGTGACCGCTCGGCCGTCTCCATACTCGTGCAGACCCCTGAGGCGGGCCCTGGTGACATCGGAGGGACTACGGGCGATGGACTACTAGCTTGGAGCTGGCCGACTACCGTTCCGGAGCCCCGGACACTGTCGGGACTCCTTGTTATTTCATTACAACCCGCACGAGTTTTCTCGACGGACTGGCGATGAGGCCTTGTTGCATGTTTTTACATTGCATATCCACCATCTGATGATGGATATACACCATCTTGTACTTCTACACGTTTAGGTCCAGACGGCGTAACATTTTGAAATGTGTGCACAGAGATGTGACCAAAATACTGGTTTTGGACCGGTTTAAGGACAGCTCATCAACTATCGCATGCAACACCTATTGTACACCTAAGAACACTTTAAGTCATAGACCTGACATTTGTTATTTCTCTCTGCGAATGTTGTTGAAACATTTAGACACTCTGACTTATGTCCCATAGTCAAACTCTTGCCGTTGCGTGCATGACTTGTGACTGTCATCACCGTCTGATCAAGCATTGACGCGTGGTCAACGAGAGTGTTGCTAAGAAGCTTTCTTGCATTTTCTCACAATGCTAATGAGAAGCGAGCTTTTATGGCCTCCTCACTCCCACTGTTGCTACAACTGCCTCTGCGCATCATGCTTTCTTTCCTTCCACAGAAACATAGCAGCTGCGGCCACAGCTTAGTCTGCACTTGCTGCTGTTGTTGCCGCTGCTGTTCCTATTGCTGCTGCTGCTGCTGCTGCTGCTGCTGCTGCTTCTGCTGTTGCTGCTGCTGCTGCTGCTGCTGCTGCTGCTGCTGCTGCTGCTGCTGCTGCTGCTGTTGCTGCTGCTGCTGCTGCTGCTGCTGCTCCCATTCCATTTCAGCGAGCCACCAGCTGGTGCAAGACTGCATGACCCCACTTCGCCTCCCACACCTCCATGCTGCTGATGTGGCCTCAGCTGGTGCCTCCTTGCTGCTGTTCATCAACTCTCACCGGAGCCCTGCCACCTTCTCTCTCCCACAGTGGCAACGCCTACTGCTGCTGCTTCCCCACCACCTCCAATTCCCCTACCGCCGCCACCACCACCACCACCACCACCACCACCACCACCACCA
>SZWC01022699.1:4000-16306 GCA_023375785.1 Penium margaritaceum
CGCTGTTGGCTTGTCCCCGTCCACTTTTCCTTCACCTTGTCGCTCTGATAGCCTTGACTGTGCCCAGGGAAAAATGCATCACTCTCCCTTTGTCTCTTCTGACTCCCAGTCCTCTCACCCCCTTAACCTTGTTCACGCTGAAGTCATGGGTCTTCTTCCTCATGACTTTCTTGGTGGTGTCGGGCGTTACGTTCTGTGTCTCACTGATGACTTTTCCCGGTTTTGTTGGATCTTTGCTCTTCGTCACAAGAGCGATGATGCTGCGGTCATTGAGTCTTGGCTGGTGCAAGCTGAACGTTCAACGCTACCTGTGTTTCTTTTGCAATGACCATGGCGGTAAGTTCCTCGGACCCACCACCAGGTTCCTTGAGTCCCAAGGGGTGTGACTGGAGACATCAGCTCCTTACACACCTCAGCAAAATGGTGTCTCTGAGCGCTAGAATCGGACCCTTACTGATTGTTTCCGCACTCTTTTTTCAGAGTCTGGTCTCTCTCCTATGTTCGCCATTCAGGCCATCAGCTATATGACTTGGGTTTAGAATCACATGCTGCACGATCCTCTCCCTCGTACTATCACGCCTTTTGAGTACTGGTACGACACTCGTGCTAACCTCTGTCTTGCTCGTGTCTAGAGTAGCATTTCGTCTGTTTGGCTCCCAGAGGACCTCCGCAACAAGAAGATCTCCCCGCGTGGACGTCTCTGTCCCTTCTTTGGTGTCTCCTCCTAGTCAAAGGCCTGGCGCTTCTGGGTCCACGAGAGCAAGCGTGTCATTGAGTCTCGTGATGCCCTGTTCTTTGAGTTTGTGTTTCTCCGTGACCTCAGTCCTCACTCGTTCCCTGCCTCCATGCTGTCGCTCTCTCGGTTGCGGAGGAAAGTCATCTTGTAGTCCCCTTTTCCTCTGCAGTCCCTGCTGTTGTCCCTTCTCAAAAGCCTTCACCTTCGAAGTGCCCTCCAGTACCCAGCACAATGAATCCACCGTCCTCAGACACCCCCTATCCAAGTTATCTAGCTTGATTGGAGCTCCATCATCCCCTATCATCTCCTCACCACTCTCATCTGAGTTCGTGTCTCCTGCACACTCCGCTACGGCCCCATCCAGTCCGCTCACCCCTGTCGTGCCCAGTCCATCAGGTGATCCCCCTGGTCCTACACCCATCGAACCTTTTGCTCTAGGAGGACGCCTCCGTGCGCTTCATTCCTGCTCCTGCATTACTTTGTCCGCACGTCTCAGTCCCAGTTGGAAGTCCCCAATGTTGCTGACTGGCATGGACGCCCTGGAACTAGCCACATGGGTTGTTCACCATAGTGTGCACTTGGGTATGCACTGCTCATGTCCGAGTACGAGTGTGTGCTAGAAGCCGCCATCCTTGGGGAGCTTCACCGAGTGTCATGCGACGGTTGCTGCCACTCCACCGTCGCCTAATCCGACCACAGTTTAGTAGGCACTGTTGCGCCCGACTCCTAGCAGTACGAGGCTGCCATGCGAGACGAGCTGAGAGCCCTTGATGACCATACCGTACATGAGCTGGTCGATCTTCCGCCAGGCCGCAAGGCTATCGACACACGATGGGTCTACCGTCGTAAGTAAAAGCCTAACCGTGAGCTCGACAAGTACACGACTCAATGCCAAAAGGTTTTATCAAGTTCCAGGCGTTGAGTTTAATGAGACTTTAGCCCTTGTCGGATGCCACACCACAGCTTGACACCTCCAGAGTCGAATCACACACCATGATTGGGAGCTCGAGCAGATGGATGTGAAGAATGCATTTCTACATGATCGGTTAGATGAGGAGATCTCCATGGTGCAACCTCCAGGGTTCTCTGGCGACACTGACTGAGATTGGAGACTGCGAAAGGCGCTCTATTGCCTCAAGTGGTTACCACGGTGTTGGAACCAAGAGATTACCTCCACCCTGGAGAAGGGGGGGATACCGCCGGAGCACGGTGGATCCCTCCCTCTTTGTTCTACACCCTTTGACGCCATCCTCGTCTACGCCGATGACTTGCTCATTGCGTCCCGGAGTTACAAAGTTGTGTCGACCGTGAAGTCCCTATTGTAATCTATGTACAAGATGAAAGACTTAGGTCATGCTCAATTTTTTCCCCGGCATGGAGCTTGAGCGTGACTATGCTCGTCGTGTCCTTCACGTCCACCAGGTTGCGTACGTCAGGAGGCGGGGGGAGTGCTTTGCCTCCCTACTTGAGTCTGTGCCCACTACATCAACACCGATGACGCCCGCCGGACAGAGGTTGTTGAAAATACTGGACGTGTCAAAGCTGGGGGAGCTAGTGGATGTGGCCGACTATCTCCGAGTTACAGGGTCTCTTATGTACGTAGCTACCACCACAAGAGCAGACGTTGCCTTTGTTGTGAGCTTCCTTGCTCGGTTCTCGCAGTGTCTATGGGCATGACACATGGAGGCCGCAGTGCGTGTTGTGCGGTATGCGCTCTCCATTGCCCGATTCGGTCTCTGTTACCGGGCGCAAGCCGTCAGTATCCATTGATGGACACACTGATAGCGATTGGACGCATGACATGGATGCATGTAGTCGTATTGGCTATGCCTTTCTCCTTTGTGGGACTGCGATATCTTAGAAAAGTGGCAAGTAGGGTTGTGTTGCATGCATCTCCAGCGAAGTAGAGTATGTTCCCCTTGGTGCAGGAACCTATGAGAGTGTTTTGTTGTGTCATTTGTTGCAGCAATTGCGTGTTTCCCTTTGCTAAATCACTTTGCGCTATGACAACCAAAGCACGAAATCTATTTTTGAGCACGATGCTCGCCCAAAGCATTTCAATGTGAAGCATCATTTTGTGCGTGAGCATATGGCTGCAGACGATGTTCAGATTGTGTGGTCGATACCTGCCAGCAACAAGTTGACTTCCTCACAAAGGCACTAAGCAGCAATGTCTTCAAGGCAACGGTTCACGCCATTGGGCTGTTGTGTCCTCGTGATACTTCTGGTTGATCTGTTGTGCCGGTGCCGGTGTGCCGGTGTCATCCTGTGACGTCGGTGTAGTGTCTGTGAGTGTCATTGTGCAAGTCGGCTGTGGGTCATGGGGGAGTAATGAGCTGGAAATGCTAGGCAGCAAGTTGGGGCAGTAGCGTTGTTGATGCAGCGTACGGGCGACCACACTCGTTGCTTAGTCTGCTGCCCCCTCAGTCTGCTGCTCTAGAGTCTAAGTCTGGATCTTCTCGGTTTGTTACTCAGAAACGCGCGCGCCAGTGTTAGTGCCTGAAAGCAGCTGAAAGCTGAAAGTGACTGATTAGGAATGCAGAATGAACAGCAATGGAAGACCCCTCCAAGTTCTAGCTCCCTCCAAGCTCTATAGAGCTTGTTCCTCAGCTAACCAGCCAATCAAAAAACATACTTAGACCTATTTTCTGGCAGGCAGGGTTTTCTTGGTGAGCCTTGCCAGACGGTTGACAGCCCAAAACCCGGGGGTCGTCCGTTTTGCTTGAAAACTGGACCATATCATAATACCAACGCTGCAAACGCAGTCATGCAGTCAGAAACAGCTGAAAAAATAGCATCGACGAGTTATTGCTACCCAAACCCAGGCAGTGCCTACGATGGTCCATGATGCCAAACAGTTCCACGCAACATGAGACATGGACCCTAGACAGAGCATGACACTGCAGACGCAATAGAATGGTCAGATCCAGCGCTGGACACATGCAGACAGCATGTGCGGTGTCAGTGACTGCCGGTGGCCCAACCGCTAAGGAGGCCTGCCGATGGAGTTGAGCACGTTGCCGCAAGGAGGAGGCTCCAGCGAACTGCGTGTAGGCCTCAGCGTGCGTCAGCTCCACCGGACGACACTCTAGCAGCGTCGAGTCTTGCCGTTGATCATCTGCACTCCAATGTACACAAGCCAGGAGGACACAACAGAGCACAATGAGAGATGCGAAGAAAACAACACTCCCCCATGACTCACAGGTGTAGTGCACATGGGCGGGCAGCGACATATTCAACACACAAACTCCCACAAGACCCATAGAGACACATGCCAGAACAAAGAGTGCAACTCACGGACGCACGCCAACTGAACTCACAGCCTTCTTGAACGAGTCGTGCTTCACTGCCTTGGTCAAGAAGTCAGCCAGCTGCCGTGCTGTCCCAACCCACACAATGCTGACGCTACCGTCATGCAACAACGAACGCACATAGTGATACTCAACGTTGATGTGCTTTGTGCGTGTGTGATGCATGATGTCATTGTCGACGATGGCCATGGCCATCTTGTTGTCACAATACAACTTGATGGATGCAACAGATTGACGCAACTCGGACAACAGACGACGTAGCCACACGCTCTCACATGCACCTGAACCAAGGGCTATGTACTCAACCTCAACAATACTGCGTGCAATGTACCCTTGCTTGCCACTGCATTGGGACACAATCGTGCCGCCAACCAGAAAGATCCAACCTGTACGGCTCTTACCGTCCGGACTACCGGCCCAGTCATTGTCAGTGTAGCCCACCGCGACAACAGACGGTTAGCGGCGGCACATGAGACCTCGCCGCGGAGTCGAGATGACATAGCGCAGTACTCGGATCGCGGCCTCGAAGTGGAGGTGACCCGACTCCTGAGAGAACTGAGCAAGGAGGTGATGGCGAACGTGATGTTTGGACGCGTTGTTGTCGCTAGGAACATCAGTTACCCGATGACTCACAGATACGAGGTCACGTCAACTGGCTCCCCCATAACGGCTGGGCCAGAGCTCTTTTGCTTTGCCTAGCCATTGGGTGACATGGGTGACGATGCGCTCGGCACACGGGCCAAGTCCTCGGCAAAGCTAGTGGACAGAGTCTGGACATAGGTGGCCTAATGGATGTGCAGGATGCCCTAGGGGCGATCATGCTCGGGCTCTATGTCCCGGAAGACTCGGGCAAACCTGAGATCCTTCATCTGGTAGGCGGTGTGCAGCACGTCCTTGACGCACTGGATGGCAGCTACGTCTGGCAATGCAATGAGGAGGTCGTCGACGTACACTAGGACAGCGGCAAAGGTCTGGCCTCGCGGGGTGATGAACAGTGCGAGGTCAGCAGTACTACCCAGGAGGCCGCTGCGGAGGAGCATGCGACTAATCTCATGGTTCCAGCTTCGAGGCGACTACTTCAGGCCATAGAGGGCCTTTCATAGCTGCCAGACCTTCCCAGTGTCGTAGTCGAAGCCTAGAGCTGTACCATGTAGAGCTCTTCACCCTCCAGCGAGCCATGGAGGAAAGCGTTGCTCACGTCCATCTGATGCAGCTCTCACCCGTGCTTGGCAACTAGGCTAAAGAGAGCCCGGCTAGTGGAAAATCGGCTACCTGGGACAAAGATCTGGTCGTAATCAACCCCAGGGACCTGAGCGAACCCCTTGGCTGTGAGGTGAGCCTTGTACTTGTCCAAGGACCCACCCGGCCTCCACTTGCACCGGAAGACCCACTTGGCACCGATGGCCTTCCGACCTGGAGGGAGATCGATGAGGTCATACACGTGGCGCTGCCGGATAGGAGCGAGCTCGTCGGCGTAGGCAGCATCCTAATGTATGGCCTAGGGGGAGGATCGAGCCTCACGTAGGTTGTTTGGATCCTCTGGGTGCAACGAGGAGCAGACTGCAAGGGCGTGTGCATCTTGAGATCCAGGTGGGACACGTGTGAGTGCAGCTATGACAGCATGCCAATGCTCCTGATGGAGCATGGCGTAGCCCAGTGTAGATCTCGGGTGGAGATCTTCACTGATGGCTGAAGTGGTTAGGCCGAGGGCCTTGGTGCCAGGGTCCCCACTAACTATTGTAGGAATAGAAGAGACACGTGGGGCGATGGGGGGTCGAGGCGCCATAGTGCATGGTATGGTGGTCTGCGCGCTCACGGACGGCGTGGGTCGGAGGCTGTTGCCTGGGCCCCGTGTGTAGCGCAGTAGGGTAGTAGATGGCACCAAATCCGAGGTGCTGGCGGAGGCAGATGGAGCTGCTAGTGCGGAGGGACCAGCGGACACGGACGGGTCTGCCGGCCCGAAAGGACCAGCAGACGCGGACTCGGCTGCCGGCGCGGAGAGACCAGCAGACTCGACAGGAGCTGTTGGCCCGGAGGGACCAACGGACGCGACAGGGGCTACCGGCCGAGAGGAGCCAACATATGTGACTGGGGATGCTGGCCTAGAGGGGCCAGCGGACGCGACTGTGACTGTCGGCCCGGAGGGGCTAGTGGACGCGAGTAGGGCTACCGGCCCTAAGGGGCCAGCGGACGCGAATGGGGTTGCCGACCCGGAGGAGCCAGTGGACGCGACTGGGGCTGCCGGCCCGGAGGAGCCTGCGGACATGACTAGGGATGCTGGCTCGGAGGGGCCATAGGACATGACTGGGACTACCGGCTCGGAGGGACCATGTGATGTGCCGGCCGGAAGCGGCAAGACGGGGGATGGACTCACCACTCCCCCTCGTGACTGGAGGGACACCAACGAGCTGGAGCAGACGAGGTCACAAGGAAAAAGCTCCTCAAAGAAGAGGGCATCGTAGCTCTCAACGAAGAGTGCCAGGAGGGATCCTAGAAGCGTCAGGCCTTGGACTGACCAGAGACACCGAGGAAGGTACAAGGACGCCCACTGGGGGTGAGCTTGCCTCCCTGTTGCGAGGCGGGCAGCCACACAATGGCCACGCAACCCCATACACGAGCGGGGCGAAGGTTAGCTCGTTGACCGCACCAGTGCTAGTATAACGTAGACTGGCAAGGAAGGGGTCCATGGGGAATCGGATTCCATACCCACGTCATGTAGGCCATGGCTTCAAAGTAGAAGCCATCGGAGAGGCTGGACTTGACTTGCATGATGTGGACGGCATCAGCCATGGTGCGGTTCCACCGCTCAGAGATGTCGTTCTGGGCCGGTATGTAAGATGCCGACGTCTCGTGGTGGATACCGCGGGGGGGCGAGGAAAGTTGTGGTCCCTCCCATGTACTCGCCACCGCGATCGGAGCAAAAGCAGCGGAGAGGTCGACCACACTCGCGCTCGGCAAGGACAAGCCAGTCCTGAATGGTCGGAGCGATATCGCTCTTCTGCTGAAGGCAAAAGATCCAACGGTAGCGAGAGTGGTCATCAGTGAGGGTGAGGACATAGTGACCATGCTCGCCGACAGACTTGTTAGGGAGAGGATCCATGACATCGGAATGGACGAGGACCAGAGGGGCGGACACACGGGAGAAGGACTGGGGGTAGTTGGAGCGGTGCATCTTGCCCTGAGCGTAATCAATGCACTCTGTGGGGCACAACCAGGGGAAGGAGTCCGGGTCGAGGCCCTTGGCCGGCTGGGAGCGGAGCATGCTGTCGATCGCAGCAGAGAGCACGTGGCAAAGGTGGCGGTGCAAGAGATGTGTGTGCTGTAGGGACAGTGTGCTGGTGAAAAAGACGTGGCCCGTTGGGGCGTACGGGGAGGGGATGGGGGGATAGGAGGACAGACGAGGTACGTGCCACATGTTGCCACGGGCGGTGGCGTGCAGAACGATAAGACCCGACGGACGTAATGACACAATGCCAATGCCACGCGAGTGTAGAATGTCCAAGCTCATGCAGTCAAGGGCAATGATGGACAGAAAGCTGAGCTCGAGACCTGGGTCGAAGAGGACGTGGGTTACGAAAACATCACTGACAGGACCACAGAAACAAACGACGCCGACGTCGCGGACAAGTAAACCTGTCCGGAGCCCGTTCGGACACCAGACACATCGCCAACATGATGAAGCACACTGAAGGTCTTGCGAGAGGCGGTCATGTGATGCATGACCACGGAGTTGATGATCCAGGTCTCGGCAGGGTCCTGGACCGGAGTCGCCAAATCACTAACAGTCACATGGTAACAAGCAAGGGACGCGGATGCGGTGGATGGTGGCGCAAACCGAGACTGCCAATCATCAAGCCACGCGACGTTGTCATAGAGAGGGGTAGAGGGCACGAGAGACAATGAGGCGGATGGGGAAGCAGGACATAACCGCAACTCAGTCTCAGTCATGCAAGGCAGGGCAGACGGGCAGGAGGTAACGCAACTCGCACTTCCCTAAAGGGGAGGGCGAGGTAGGCCGAGCTGGAGCATGATGAACTGCTCCAACTGGCACTCACGGGTGGACAGTTCAGGAGTATAGACGGAGTGCGGAGTGACTACGCCGTAGAATGGATAGAAAGAGGACTGTGCTGACGATGGAAACGGAGGCGCTGATGGCTGTAGATGATTTTGTTGTGGAGCTGGCGACGGCAGGACCAGCGGGGCTATCGGAGGAGTGGTGCTACTGGACGGGTTGGAGACGTCAAGGCCTACGATAGCGATGGCGATAGAGGCGAGACGGTGCTCATGTTGGCAACGCATGGTGGCGATGACACGCGCCTCGTCAGTCGGTAATGGGCAAGTATACCACCCGTGTCCTGGCTGACCACAGTTGTGGCAGACCGGGCCACCACCACTAGACCCAGCCAGTTGCTGCTACTGCTGCTGCTGCTGCTAAGGGCCCTTGCCCTTCTTTCCCTTGCGCTTCTTCTTCGCCGACGACAAGGAGCTAGTGGATGCTGCTGCTGCGAGGGAAGCAACGGCCACTGAGGTGACTACAAGGGAGGCGAGAGCCCTTTGTGATTGAAATGTGGGACTCAAGATGAACTTCCTTAGTCCTGAGGAAGAGCTCGTACGCCCAGGGCATGACGGTGCCCTAGGCCTTCATAGTGGAAAGGACATCCTGGGAGTAGTGGACGAAGACGTCAGCATACGCGGCGGTGGCACCGTGCTTGATGGTGAGGAGCGCGGCCAGAGGGGGTGGAGCAGAGGTGCCTAGGCGACGGAGCCCGCTGCCACTAGGAGGTGACCGTCTCAGTCTCCCCCATGTGTAGGGAGTTGAACTCCCGCAGTAGGCGGCTGGTCTCAGCCTTGCTGGATAGGCGATGGACATGGGTGAAGACGTGCCATGCGCCCGTACGGTCTGAGGTCCTGCCGACAGTGAAGTCGCTGAGAAAGGGCTCTAGGGCCAAGCGTGAAGCCTGAGGAGCAACTAGGACAAGGGCACGTACGGCGCGACCAGCGTCATACAACTGGTCGACCTGAATACCAGAGTGGAGTAGTACAAAAGAGTGTAGTACGCCCACAAGCCCTCACCCTGTGCCCAGATGCAGAAACTGAGTTCCCAGCTCCGGAACTGCTCGCCGGCCTGAAGCGGCGGGGGCAGGGTCTCAAAGTCATTTAGCCTGCGGCCGGCACCCAGAGTGGGACCAAGGATTGAAGTCACTGTCTGCCACTGGCGCTGATTCTGCTGCTATGCCAAGTAATGTGTGGCAGCAGACATAGTGGGGCTGGCATGCCCAGGGGGAAGGAAAGGCAGTAGGGCACTGGTGTGAATCCGTGATGTCAACGGCTGCAGTGCTGCAAGTTGCTACGTTAATGCGTCAAGCTGTTGCTGAATCGCGGCCAGGGGGTCGGAGGGGCCGGCAATGAAATCAGTAGACTGGTATTGCTACTGTTGCTGCTGCTGTTGCAGCTGCTGCTGCTGTTACAAGAAAGGGGGGCTGGGGGTCCATCCAATGGAGGAGGACCCCTCCCCAGTGGGGCCCTTAGCCATGGGGGATTTTGGTGCTCCACATTTATCTTTTTTTGTGTTGTTGATGTCAACAGTGACGTCAACCTAGGATGGCTGATGTCAGCAGCTGCTACTGTGTTTTGCAGGGTGGCCGCTATAGAGTATCTGCCCCTGTTTTTCTCCTTCTTCCTTCTTTTTGTTTTTTGATTTGTTGATGATGTAAGCATAGACGTCAGTAGTGACGTCAGTTGACGACTGCTGACGTCAGCAGCGGCTGGTGCTAGGGCCGCTGCTATGTCAGCTGCAAGGAAGTTGCTGCTACTACGACAGCCGCTANGGCTGGGGGTCCATCCAATGGAGGAGGACCCCTCCCCAGTGGGGCCCTTAGCCATGGGGGATTTTGGTGCTCCACATTTATCTTTTTTTGTGTTGTTGATGTCAACAGTGACGTCAACCTAGGATGGCTGATGTCAGCAGCTGCTACTGTGTTTTGCAGGGTGGCCGCTATAGAGTATCTGCCCCTGTTTTTCTCCTTCTTCCTTCTTTTTGTTTTTTGATTTGTTGATGATGTAAGCATAGACGTCAGTAGTGACGTCAGTTGACGACTGCTGACGTCAGCAGCGGCTGGTGCTAGGGCCGCTGCTATGTCAGCTGCAAGGAAGTTGCTGCTACTACGACAGACGCTACTGCTGCCGTTGTTGTTGCTGTTGTTGCTGGTTTGTAGTTGCAGCAGCTGCTGCGGTTGCTATTGCTGTTGCTGCTACTACGGTTTTTGGTGTAGCAATGATTGTTGCTTCTGCTAGAGGTGTTGCTACTATAGCTACTGTGGCTGTTGATGCTACTACGGGTGTTGTTGTAGCAGTAGCTCCTGTTGTTGTTGTTGCTGCTGGTAAGCCACTGCGTGCTGCTGCAGTTGTTGTGGCTGCTGTAGCAGCTATGGCAGTGGCTGCAGCCGCTGGTAGGGTGGGGAATTCTTTTTGTTTTTTTTGTTGGTCACAGTGAGCTCGCTGCTCGCAGCGACGAGCAAGCTACGAGCAGCGAGCTCGTTGCTCCCACTTGCGATTTGCTGCTCGCCACGAGCAGCGAGCTTGCTCCTTGTAGCTCGCTGCTCGTGGCAAGAAGTGCGCTACGAGGAGCTACAACTGCTGCTGCTGTTCGCTGCTACTGGCTGCTGCTGCTACTGACTGTTGTAGGCTGCTGCTCGTTGCTACTACTGTTGCAGCTTGCTGTTGCTGTTGCTCGCTGCTGCTGTTGCTGCTGCAGCCTACTACTGTTGCTGCTCGCTGCTACAACTACCGCTCGCTACCACTGCTACTCCTACTTTGAGCTACTACTGTTGGTTACTGCTGTTGCGGACTACTGCTGCTACAAGCTGTTACGAGCTGTTGCTACTACCGGCTGCTGCTGTTGTGCGCAGCTGCTGCTAGCCGCTGCTACCACTGATTACTGCTGCTGCAAGGTGCTGTTGTTGCTGCATGCTGCTCCTATTGCTTGCTGCTACTTCTAGTTACTACACCTGGATGACGTTGCCACGTGCGTCGTCCTCGCGATGCATGACGTCGCTGGCCGCTCACCTCCTCGTGTCACGCATGGGGGTTAGTGCTGCTGGACAAAATCCAGCAGCATTTCCCCTGGCCTAGTGGTCGTGGGAAAAAATCTGACGCCGCCACCAGGCGGGTCAATGCTGCCGAAAAAAATCCGATAGCAAGCTGGAAACCCTGCACTGGCGCGTATGGGGGTCCGTCGGCGTTGTGTGGCATGCCAGTCATCTCCTACTGCTGCTACGCTATGGCTCTGATACCAAGCTAGAAATGCTAGGCAATAGGTTGGGGCAGCTGCATTGTTGATGTAGCGTACGGGCTTCCACACTCGTTGCTTAGTCTACTGCCCCCTGAGTCTGCCGCTCTAGAGTCTAAGTATGGATGCTCTGGGTTTGTTACTCAGAAACACGCGCGCCAATGTTAGCGCCTGAAAGTAGCTCAAAGCTGAAAGTGACTGATTAGGAATGAAGAATGAACAGAAAAGGAGACCCCTCTTACTTCTAGCTCCTCCCAAGCTCTGTAGAGCTTGTTACTCAGTGAACCAGCCAATCAGAAAATAGACCTAGACCTGTTTTCTGGCAGGCAGGGTTTTCTCGGTCAGCCCTGCCAGACGGCTGACAGCTGAAAACCCAGGCGTCTTCCGTTTTGCCCGAAATCTGGACCATACCATGATACCGCCGCTGCAAACGGAGTCGTGCGGTCAAAAACAGCTAGGAAGATAGCAGCGCCGAGTAATGACTGCTTGAACCCAGGCAGTGCTTACTATGGTCCATGATGCCAAACAATGTCACGCAACTGTTGGTATGTGTGGCTTCCACCTGTCACAAGCAACGGCCAGGAGAGCAGCGATACAGGAGAGCGTGACGACATGGTCCCCGATGCGGACCCCGGAGACACCGGCGCGTCGGCAGGTGGTGGACCACCCACTTGGAGCTGACCGACGACTGCCCTAGCGTCGTGGGTGCTGTCTTGGACCTCCTGCAGTTTTGCTATAACCTATCCGTGATGCGGACGCAGCTGGCGTCGAAGCACGGACGAGTGGTGGCTCCATCCACCAGCAGCTGCCAGAGAGCTGCCACGATGCCTTGGGTGCTTGCTGGGGTGCTTTGCGGTTTTTCTACAGACGCTAGAGTTTTCTCGGTGGACTGACTCTTGAGCTTGATTTGCATGTTTTGCATTGTCTGTCCACCGGTCGGTGCCGGACTTATACGTGTGACCAGTCGTAGC
>SZWC01022699.1:19009-37040 GCA_023375785.1 Penium margaritaceum
AGACCACAACCACAGAGACAGGTGTGGCAGTAGCAGTGGATGGGGAAGTAGTAGCAGTGGCGATGACAACCGACACATGTGGAGCAAACATCCAGGCAGTGGGTGTGTCATCAGCCATCGACGCCGTCGCAGTAGTAGCAGCTGCAGCCATTGCTACTGACAAGAGACTGGTAGTGGACGCGCTTGTTGTTGAAGACACAACGATGGTCGTCGCTCTTATAGAAGCTGATATAGCCTGTGTAGGGATAGACGCTCCCTCAGCCACAGCATCTGCCATTGCAGATACACATGCGGAGGGGGTACCCGGAGAGGCGGGAGACGTCGAGGTTGCCAGCACTTCCGCTATGGCCAGTGCCATTGCGGTAGCTGTCTATGGAGGTGCAACCGTCGTGGAGGACGCACCTCGAGTAGTAATTGATGCACCAGCAGCCAAGCAGGCCTCTGTGCTCAAGTGTTTACACTCTACGCTTTGCGACCAGGAGGATGCAGTCGCACGTGCGGACAGGTACCTACACGACCTCACGCTTGAGCTACGTGCAACGAGCACACGTTGGAGCACCGCAGATGCCGCAGGTCGTCAGTTAGCGGCAGTATACGTCGAGGATGTGTAAACGCGCCTTGAGGCTGCTGAGTGGATGTTCCACGGTATAGTGTGGAAACGGTTGGACTTGCGCCGACATTTGGAGGAGGTGATATCAGTGGATGCTTCAGCAGCGACGACCCGTGTAGGAGCAGCTGCTACCGTGGCCCATACTGATGACAGCTGAGTGGCGGTTGTGCCCACGGCATCAGCTGAGCCTATAACAGTCACCCCTACAGGCGCATCTGCCGTGGAGGATGCAGAGAGAGCTGCAGACCTCCGGCTCATGGCTACCCTGACCGGCATCGCTGACACCATGGCGGTTCTAGGTGACAACACACCTAGACACGTCCGAGCTATAGTTCTCGTACCCGAGCGCCCGTGCTCTGCGGTCGACGAGCAGGAGGTAGATGTGGCTCAAGCGGAGGCGCACGTGCAGGGTCTCATGGCCGAGCTACGGGAGGCCAGCAGCCGTTGTTACACTGCGGATGTTCCATCACGGCAGGCTGCGGAGGAGTGCGTGGAGGATGTACACACGAGTCTCGAGGCAGCTGAGAGGTCTTTACAGGATGCATGTCAGAGACGGGCGGACGTTCAGCAGCAGGTGGACGATTGGATGTACACCAATGGTTGGGAAGAGCCCCGTGACACTGTACGGGCTCCCGATGATGGCGACGATGCATCAGAGGCAGATTCACTGACGGATGCCGACGTTCGACCAGGAGTCGATAGCCAAGTGATAGGTGTGCCAGCAGCAGCCCGTGCCTCTATAGAAGCACCTAGTGCAGATGTAGACACTACAGACTTTGACACGTTGTCTGGTGTCGACGCCCTGCCAGCAGCTGGCGGCCAGGTGGTAGACGATTCGATATCTAACCTACGCGATGAGGCGGCACTACTGCAGGAGGCCGTGGCTCGGGGCGACGCGCATGCGATTGAGGTCCACCGTCAGGTTCATTTCGCGACTGACCGCCTACATGTCGCAGATGCAGCCGCCCTGCCAAGAGGCGCAGTAGAGCTTGAAAACCTATACACATGTCTCGACGCTGTAAAGTGCGCATGGCGATGTGCAGCTCAGTAGCTGGCAGGCATACAGCAGGTGATGCCATTGGAGGAGGCCCTCAGCGTTGTACCAATCACAGCAGTAGGTGTGGACAGTAGTGATGACAATGACAGCGACGACGACGCTCCAGGGTGAGGCTATATGGGAGCACATCTGACGAGCATCATTGTCATCCTTTCTATTGTCTTGCAAGGGTGTGTGGCCATGGAGGAGCTAGACTCTGCAGCCCAAGGGGGGTGTTGGTGTGTGGGCTTTGGCCTGACACCGTTATGAGGACAGCGTGGTTAGTTTGTGTCTGGCATGATACTCCGGTTGAGGTTATGCTGGTCGAGACCCATGCACCTGGTGACTTGTACCGGTGTGACATGGAGACCCATTGCCTCCATGTGGTATGTATGTTCCATGCATGCGAACAGGTGTGGTCGAGACCCGGACCCCAGAGACATGTTCCGAGGGTCATGAGGAGACCTTGTTGCTTTGTACCTCTTGTGTGATGTTTGACACATGCGTGTGTGGATTATGTCTTGCACGGTCTAGACCCGCGCATTTCGTGGGATGCACCATTGTCACGAGGAGATCCTGTCATGTGGTATGCTTGATCAGTGTTCACTATGATTGGTTGCCTGAACCATCATCTCTTGCCTTTGCTTAGACATCGTTATGTTCACAGCTGTGTCAGCCAGGGGGAGTGTTGGTGTGTGTGGCTTCCACCTGTCATGAGCGACGGCCAGGAGAGCAGCGGTACAAGAGAGTGTGACGACATGGTCCCCGATGCGGACCTCGGAGACATCGGCGCATCACCAGGTGATGGACCACCTAGTCAGAGCTGGCCGACGACTGCCCCAGCGTCGTGGGTGTTGTCTCGGACCTCCTACACTTTTTCTGCAGCCTATCCTTGATGCGGAAATAGCAGGCGCCGGAGCACCGACGAGTGGTGGCTCCATCCACCAGTAGCTGCCAGAGAGCTGCCACGTCGCCCTGCGTGCTTGCCGGGGTGCTTTGCGGTTTTTCTACAGACGCTAGAGTTTCTTCGGTGGACTGACTCTTGACCCTGATTTGCATGTTTTGCATTCTCTGTCCACCGGTCAGTGCCGGACTTATGCGTGTGACCAGTCGTAGCATCCGGCTTGAGATTTTGCATCTCTAGGTTCAGACGGCGTAGTGTTTTGATTTCTCTGCACAGAGTTACGCCAAAAAAGTGTTTTTGGGCCGGTTTTAGGACAGACCTTGCACTTCCGCGTGCGACACCCGTCGTGCAGCGCGGCAGGCATTTATGCTGTGGACTTGTCATTTGTTATCTCTCTCTGCAAATTGCATTCATTTTGAGCATCCTCACACTCTGTTCATGTCCCTACCTAGACCCTTGCAGTTTTGTCTCTAACTTGTGACTGTTGACACACGCTGACCTAGTGCTAACGCCTACTGTTGCGGCAAGTGGTTTGGAAGGTTCTAGGAAGTTTCTCTTGAGAAGATGCGTGGAAGCTTCCTAGCGACACAACCGCTGTCCAGGCGTCAGTGCCTGGTCAGACGGTGACGGCAGTCACAAGTCGTGCACACAACGGCAAGGGTCTGGCTAGGAGACACAAGGCAGAGTGTCAGAATGCTTCAATAGCATTCCCAGAGAGGAATGACAAATGACAGGTCCATGGCATAAGTACGTGCCGCAGCGCACGGCGGGTGTCGCACGCGGCACTGCAAGATCTGTCCTAAAATCGGCCCAAAACCACTGTTTTGGCCGTAACTCTGCGCAGACATATCAGAACGATACTTTGTCTAAACCTAGACGTGCAGAATAAAAAACCGGATGCTACAACTGGTCACATGCATGCATCCAGCACCAAGCGGCAGACATACAATACAAAAACATGCACATGGAGCCCACGGCCAGTCCACCGATAAACTCCTGTGTGCTGCAAAAAAACTGCAGGAGGTCCCGGGTAGCATCAAGAGCTCTGGAACGGTCGTCAGTCAGGTCCAAGATGGTAGTCCACCACCACATGACGCACTGATGCCTCCAGGGTCCGTATCAGGGATCTACACGATTATGGACACGACCGAGTGGTCACAGTAAACTGTACAGGTTGACAAGAACGTCACAAATCACAACACTGCCTCACGTTCAACACTAAGATGAGTACAAAAACAAGTGCAACGACAAATGTGACATGGACACGGACACACCCCACACTCAACCACTCTCAGGGAAGGGGTGAAGTCCAACAAAACGAATGGCCACTAGGAACTTTGCGCGTGCTAGTGCCTTCGTCAAGAAGTCAACACGGTGCATGTCCGTGCCAACCCAAATGATGGAGATCACGTGTTGCTCCACCAAATCACACATGAAGTGGTGCTCAATCGCAATGTGCTTTGTGCTAGCATGAAAGACACCAGAGTTCTCCGCAATGGCAAGAGAACTCTGGTTGTCGCAACGAAGCACAATCGCGGGTACTGACTGGCCAAGCTCATGGAACAGGCGCTGCAGCCATACCGCCTCAGCAGCCCCTGCACCCAGAGCAACGTACTCTGCCTCCAATGAGCTACGTGCAATGCAGCCCTGGTTCCCGCTCAGCCAGGACACAGTGGTCCCACCGAGTAGGAACACGTAACCGGTGCGACTGCATCCATTGGGCTCTAGGCCCAATCGCTGTCGGTGTAGCCGTCAAGGACCACCGAACACTGCCGGCGAAAGCAGAGTCCGAGGTACGGTGTGAAGACCACGTACCGCACCACTCACACAGCCGCGTGAAGGACTGTAGCGCGCGAAGCGTGTGAAAACTGGGCAATGAGGTTGACAGCAAATGCGATGTCAGGACGTGTGGTAGTGGCCAGGTACATCATAGATCCGATGAGACGGAGGTACAAGGTCACATCCACTGTCTCCCCCAGTTGTGTGGGATCATCAACCTTCAAGGCATCCTGCCCGTCAGGTGTAAGAGGTGTGGAACCCGTGGGCACTGCACCGAGAAGGTTGCTGAAGCGCTCCCCCACAACATGTGCGTATTGAGCCTGATGCAGTAGTAGAGTACGTCTACGGTCTTGCACGATCTCCATGCCAAGAAACACCGCTGCAAGACCAAGGTCCTTCATCCTGTAGGCAGTCTGGAGGACAACCTTGGCCTCCTTCACGACCTCCAATAAAGGAGACGTGATCAGAAGGTCGTCGACATAGACCAGGATGGCGGTGAATCGCTCACGCGTCTGTCGGATGAATAGAGAGGGATCTGCCTCACTCTGTACATATCCCGCACGAGTCAGGGTGCCAGCGATCTCCTGGTTCCAATACCAAGGAGACTGCTTGAGGTCGTACAAGGACTTGCGCATGCGCTAGACCTTGTCACCGTCCTCAAAGCCGGGTGGTTGAGCCACGTAAATCGCCTCATCCAGAGAGCCATGGAGGAACACATTGTTCACATCCATCTGGTACAATTCCCAGTCATGCTGAGTCACTACACCGATCAGAGCTCGAGCTGAGGTCATGTGGCCGACAGGGGCACAGGTGTCAGTGTAATCGATGCCCTCAATCTGAGAGTACCCCTTGACAACCAAGCGAGCCTTGTGGCGTTCCAGTGAGCCATCTGGCTTCACCTTCTTGCGAAAGACCCACTTGACCTTAATAGCCTTCCTCCCAAGTGGAAGGTCGACTAGCTCATAAACTCCGCGCTCTCGGATGGCGCGGAGCTCATCCTCGCAAGCAACACGCCAAGCGTCAGCATTCTATGATGAGAGAGCTTCCCTTAGTGTGCCCCAGTCAGGCGCCATAGAGGGAGAGCTCTGCGTGGCAAGAGCGCATGCCTCAGTGCTAGGTCTGACGACCACAAGATTGGCTGCCACATCACAAGCGATATGAAATTCGTGAGTGACGAGGTCGTGCCCTACGGGACACACTTGATGTACCTCTGCGTGCTCAGGCCTAAGGCCTTTGTGCCAGGATCACCACTCACGATGTTGCGANAGTGGAAGGTCGACTAGCTCATAAACTCCGCGCTCTCGGATGGCGCGGAGCTCATCCTCGCAAGCAACACGCCAAGCGTCAGCATTCTATGACGAGAGAGCTTCCCTTAGTGTGCCCGGGTCAGGCGCCATAGAGGGAGAGCTCTGCATGGCAAGAGCGCATGCCTCAGTGCTAGGTCTGACGACCACAAGATTGGCTGCCACATCACAAGCGATATGAAATTCGTGAGTGACGAGGTCGTGCCCTACGGGACACACTTGATGTACCTCTGCGTGCTCAGGCCTAAGGCCTTTGTGCCAGGATCACCACTCACGATGCTGCGAGTAGAGCGCCTGGATGCGGGACCAGACACTCGCTGAGCTCCGGAGTCCAATGGTCGAAGGCGAGCGCCAGACTCACGGGAGTAAACGGAGCTCGAGGGGGGTACCTCAGGCTCAAGAACGGGCACAATCGCAGCTGGGGAGGGCTGAGGCAATGGAGCTGGTGATGCCATGAGAGGAGATGTGGGTGTGGGAGACACGGAGCTCGGTGTGACAGTAGGAGCAGGTGAGACAAGTCCACGCACAGAGGCAAGAGTGCCGGCGCACACAGGTACGTTAACAGGAGTACGCACAGGTACATGATCATGGGTACCTGTGGGGCGTGAAGGGGCAGGGGTAGAAGCCAGCTGTGCTCGGGAGATCTCTGGACTGACAGCGATGATCGCTGGGTCATCAAGTGCTGAAGAAGTGGAGGGAGCTCGAACGAACACATCAGCCTGGCGATCGGTGCTCGCAGGTATAGACTTCCTCATCTGTCAAGAAACCTCACACGTGGAAACATGTGTGACGGACAGCAACTTGATCGAAGTCAGATTACGGTAGGTGAGCGACTCAAAGAAGAGTGCGTCGCGAGACTCAACAATGCGATGACGAGTAGGGTCCCAAAAACGCCATGCCTTCAACCGCGGGGAAATACCGACGAAGGCGCACAAGCGACCCCGCGGTGAGATCTTGGACCCCTGCTGGTCCTCAGTGTACCACACAGAAGCCAAGGATCCCCAGACGCGAGCGAGGCGCAAGTCAGCACAGTGGCCAAACCGGAGCTCATACGGTGTGACGTGGTCCGGAAGAGGACCTTGCGGGAGGCGGTTCCAGACCCAAGTCATGTAGGCGAAGCCTTCAAAAGCAAAGGACTCCGAAAGACCACACTCAGACCGCATAGCGTGAACCGCATCCTCCATGGTGCGGTTCCAGCGCTCAGAAACACCGTTCTGCTGAGGAGTAGCAGGAGCGGAGAACTGGTGAAAAATCCCGTGCTCGGCGAAGAAGCTGTCCATCTGGCCAAGGAACTCGCCGCCACGATCCGAGCGGAAGGTGTGCAGCGCGTGGCGAGACTAACGCACAGCCATCACTAGCGAGAGGCGAACCGCAAGAGCGGCGTCACTCTTCTGGCGCAGGCTATAGACCCACCGCATCCGGGTGAAGTCATCAGTCAGGGTCAGGACGTATCGGCCCCAATCGGACAGAGACTCGACAGGTACGGGACCAAGAAGGTCCGGATGAACTAACTCGAGAGGGTGAAGTGCACGTGAACTGGAGTCAGGGTAGGTACAACGATGCATCTTACCCTGAGCGCAGAAGAGGTAGTCGGTCTTGGGCGGCTTCTCAAAAGAAGCCGCGTCTAGACCGAGGGCAGGCTGTGTCCGAATGAGGTTCAACACAGTTTCGGAGCCTACATGACATAGGCGGCGATGAAGCAATCGCTGGAACTCTGGAGACAGAACACTAGTGACAAAAACACGTGCGAAAGGGGAGGGGAAGCAAGGAGCACAAGTCTGAGAGACACGATACAGGTCATCCACAACATAGGCACGAAGTACAATGCTACGAGTGTCAATACCAGTCACAGTCGCGGACTCTGCAGTGTGCTCCACAGAGAGTCCCATCAGTGTGCAAGCACGTATAGAAAGCAAACTGAGCTCAAGTTCAGGCACAAAGAGCACCTTGGAAAGATACATGGAACCAGACGGACCATCGAAACAGACGACCCCAACATCTTGGACTGGCAAGGACTGACCAGAGCCTGTGCGGACAGAACGAACAAACGCAACATGGCCAAGAACAACGAAATCACTATGACGACAAGTCATGTGATGAGAGGTACCGTAGTCGATAATCCAAGTGCCAACGGGATCACGACTAGAGGTCGTCATTGTACAATGGGCAACGGAACACTCGGCCTCAGACAGACCTGGACAGCAGGTGGGGAGGAACGACAAAGGGCACAAAGGCGAGAATCATGAATCCAAAACGTACAGTCAGGCCCATCGTCATCACATGCCGACTGTGCCCCCCCCACACGAGTCATCCCAAGCCACAAGAACAGACGAATAGACAGTCTGTGAACCACCCGGCTGTGAGAACACACTCGCACCTCCCTCAAAGCGAAGCGCCAGAAGGTGTCGGAGCTCGCCGATGGTGCGGTCGCGGGGGTCTGGGTCGCTACTGGTCACCGGTGGTGAAGCGGGAACTGCTGCGGTCGTGGTCGCCGCACGCCCGGAGGATGTGCTGCTCGACTTAGACCGTAGTGCGTGTGGTACGTCAGTAAGTGAAAATGCTAACTTTAGCTCTGGGGAGTCGCCCTCTGAAGTGACCCAGACCTGAAAGAGGATCTCCCAGTAGTCAAAGCCGTCGTCGCTGACATACCGTGGGGGCGGCGTCTCCAAGTCCTTGGGTTACCGCTTCGAGGGGAGAGCGACCATAGGCTGGGAAGGACGAGAGATGGGAAAGACGTCAGGAAGAGGGATGTCGCTGGGGTGGAGGTCAGGCAACGATCGAAACTTTGGAAAGCAGGATATGTGTGGGGGCCGAGAGCTCGTCTAAAGCTTGCGGATACGCTCCTGTAGCACACGAATCTCGTGCTCGGGGGAGTCACCCTCCATGCCCGGCATGTCTGGATCCTCGTCCCAAGGACCGCCATCAAGAGGTGGCGGATCGGCTCCAGCTCTTGTCTCCGGTGCTGGAGCTGACTGCTGTGTAGAGGGTGTGACCCCGGCCGCTCCCTTAGAAGTCTGTCGTGGAGTCGTGGAATGTCCTCGAAGGAACTCGGTGAGTGTACGGATGGCGTCAGTCTGCTCCTGCTATAGGCGACGCATCTCGTCCTGTTGGCTCCGCAAGTCCTCAATGGCCTGCGAACGTGGGCTCATAACCCCTGAGGCGGAAGAAGAGGGATCTAGCACCTTTTTTCCCTTCTCGTCAGACAAAGCCATGGTGTCGCTCATTATGGGCCGAGAAGTCAACGTGGTCGAATTGCAGAAAAGAGAGCGTTTCTCGAGGAGTTGAAATGACAGCAACTTTTTGTCAACCGGCCTGAGGCAAACGGACTAGAAAACAGGGCCGACACAATGGCACCTGCCGTCCGCTCCTAGCATTTCAGCTAGGAGAAGATATCACCCTCAGGATCATGGTTCCACACTGAGCAGCTCCTAGGCAATCACTTGTTAGCAACTGTGTCCACTTAACACTTGGTCACTTTCGCGCGAGGTGCTAGTCAAAGACCAACTCCTGGGGCTTAGACCAACCAGTGTCTTCTTTATACTGTTCCTTAGTTGGACAACTCTGTGAGGAGCATCTAAGGCCAGATTGTGTAATTAGAATGAGAAATGAGCCTGGTACATATAGGCCTGGCTTCTAAAGTGTGTGGGTAGTGACACTTTTGGGGTGGTCACTCTACACCACTTCACCAGTCCGCCAATTGGCGCGTCCACTGACCGCCAAGTGGCGCACTCTCCTCATGCATGGAGAAATGTCTAAGAAACTTCCCCTATGCTAGAAGATCAAAAAACTCCTGCGCACATCAAGGCTCAATCGCAGGACCTGTTGTCCCTAAGTCCAACATGCTATCCGTTGCGCTACACTTCTGGTGTCTCGCTTGGACTTGCACAACGAACAAGGTCTGGGGGACTTACTCCAAGGGAGCAGTGCATGCCCAACCTGTCCGTCAAGCCATAGTAGTGGCCATGGGGCATAGAAGAACAACAATCTCTCCCTTGCACCTTAGGCCACCTGCTGTGGTAGTTTTTCTTCTGCATGAACCTGTAGCTCTAGGTTGTGTATGTGCATGTCAGTTTTCTTGGTCTTTAGTTCTCATCTCTTGCATCCACCATGCCGACTCCTCGAGCACCTGCAACATGCAAGTCGCTGTCTAGCGGCTTTGTCAAGAAGTCGACAAGCATTTTCTTGGTTGCGACGTGCTCCAGTTCCACGACACCCTTGGCGATAAGGTCACGTGAGTAGTGGTACCGAATATCGATGTGCTTTGTACGCCGGGAGATCATGTCGTCCTCTGCCATAGCGATGGCACTTTGGTTCTCGATGCGGATGACCGTTGCTTCCTCTTGTGGTGCCTTGATCTCATCAAGCAAACTGCGAAGCCACTGTGTTTCCTTGCATACTTCGGAGAGTGCAATGTACTCCGCCTCAACAGTAGAAAGCGAGATGCAGTCCTGCTTCCTGCTTGCCCACGAGACCGCACTACCATTGAGAAGACAGAAAAACCCTGAGGTGGACTTCTTGTCATCAATCCGTCCTCCCCAGTCCGCGTCAATGTAGCATGTCAGTCGTAGCAATTCTGATCCTTCTAGACCTCCAAACCGAAGTCCGACGTGCCGAGTCTTTTTGAGGTAGCGAAAAATCCGCTTCACGACTTGCCAATGTTCTGGCCTAGGGTTGGCCACAAACCTGCTCACCTGACCCACTGCATAAGCAATTTCAGGTCTTGTTCCCACCATTGCATACATGAGGCTTCCAACGGCGGACTGGTATGGAATGTTTTGCATCTCCCGCCGGTCTGCCTCGTTGCTTGGTGACATGGAGGAGGAGAGCTTGCAGTCGGAGGGCATGGGGGTGCTGACGGGCTTGCATTCCTCCATGTTGTAGCGCTTCAAGATGTCCATGATGTACTTGGTCTGGTTGAGCTCGATGGTGCCTGCTTTGCAGTTGCGGTGAACAGCAATCCCGAGATAGTACTCGAGAGGTCCCATGTCCTTCATCTTAAATCTGCTGGCCAGATTTTTCTTGAGGTCCGTGAGTGCCTCCTGCGAAGAAGAACCCATGATAAGATCATCCACGTACAACGCCACAAGTAGCAAGCCACGTTCGTCCTCCCGCACATAGACGCTAGGGTCATTCTTGCAATGTGCAAAGGAGATCTCAGCCATGAAGCTGTCCATCTCCTTGTACCAGATCCGTGGGGCCTGTTTCAGCCCGTACAACGCCTTCACCAGCTTGCACACCTTACCTTCAGGTGCTTTGACACCTTCCGGTACCTCCATTAGCACCTCCTTGTCGAGCTTCCCATAAAGGAAGGCTGTCTTCACATCCATCTGGTGGATCTCAAGGTCTTTGGCGGCAGCGACAGCAAGAAGGGACCTGATGGAGGCAAACGTGACGACCGGTGCGAAGGTCTCATCGTACTCAGACCCTGCGCGCTGTGAGAACCCTTTCGCCACGACCCTTGCCTTGTACTTGTCGATGCTATCATCTTGCTTCCGCTTCAACCTGAGCACCCACTTTGAGCCCACCACGTGAGCGTTAGCGGGTCTGTCCACCAGCACCCATGTGCCATTTTCTTCGATGGACGCGAGCTCGCTGTCCACCGCCTCCTTCCACTTGGCCGCATCGGGCCTTGCCAGCGCCTCAGCCACCGTGAGCGGCTCTCCCTGAGCCAAACAGGACCAGCTCAGTCCAGTCCAGCTTCCAGTGTCAGCGTCATACTTTGGAGTTTGTTTTCTTTGTCGTGTGCTGTGACGTTGCGTTGCTGGTGGATGTTTGCCATGCTGTTGCTCCTATGGTGTCGGCTACCCTGGAGTTAAATTTTCCTCTTTTGAAGAGCCACTGGCCTCCGAGCTGGTCTCAGAGGCGTCGGACGTCTCCGACTCTGTGTCGGAGCTCGCCGCTGCGTCAGCCTGCGCAGCCGCTTCCCCTGGCACACCACTCTTCTTCACGGCCTGCCGCACTGGCACCACTTGCCAGTTTTCAGGAGCTTGATCTCCTGACTCTAGCAGCACCAACCACTCTCCCTGTTTTGGAGTTTCCGTGGGATCAAGTATCTCTTCCTTCCCTGGTTTCCTCTCGTCAAAAGTTACATCCCGGCTGGTGATGAGTCTTCTTCCTGCCAGGTCCCACAAGCGATATGTCTTGTGGGCCATCTCATAGCCCACCATAACGCACTTTTGTACTCTTGAATCTAGCTTACCGGCACCCTCACCCGCCTGGACCTTTGCCCATGCGGTGCAGACGAATACTTTCAGGTGTGATGCGTCCGGCTTCTTCCCTGACCAAACTTCTTGTGGCGTCATCTGTTGCTTGCCCTTCTTCTTTCCGCGCCTGTCCAGAGCAGCCGCAGGAGTCAGGTTGACAAGATAGCATGCCGTTCTTGCCGCTTCCGCCCAAAACCACGGTGGAAGCCTTGCATCGAAGAGCATGCTACACACCATGCCGAGGATGGTCTGATTCATCCGTTCGGCAACACCATTGCTCTGCGGCGTGTAAGGCGTTGTGGGCTGGTGGTTGATCCCATGTTGCCGCAACCAGCCCTTGCATTCCTCATACTCTCCGCCGTTGTCGCTCCGCATCCCTTTGACTTTCTTTCCGGTCTGCCGCTCCACCATGGCGACAAACTCCTGCATCTTTTCTCTGGCCTCTCCCTTTGTTTTGAGGAAGAAGATCCACACCTTGCGGCTGTGGTCATCTATGAAGGTCAGAAAATACTTGCTACCACCGTTTGACGCCGTGCGAAAGGGTCCACACACGTCGGTGTGAATCAGGTCAAGGNGCTCAAAGCGCGTTCGTTTGGTCTTGCCTTGGAGGCAAGGTTCACACAGGCTGCCACACCCAACCGCATCCTTCTTGCAACCATCCATGCCACGGACCAGCTGTTGTTGCTGAATGACTTGGAGCGTGCTGTTTGCAACGTGCCCAAAGCGTCTGTGCCACAGATCAGCGTCTTCGTCGTTTGCGGTAGAGGTTGCTTTTTCAGTTCTCGTTGGTGTGCTCTCTTGTGTTGGTCCCGAGACCACTGCCTCCACTGCACCCGCATGACCCTCGTCTTCCGAGGTCTTTGCTGCCATTGTCTGCAATACGTAGAGTCCGTCAACCCGTGGAACCTGTGCCACGAGATCTTTGTTGGCATAGAGGACCTTGATGTCCTCGTTCCTGGCGATGACCGCCTTCTTCTGTGTGAACACCATTGTCATGTCGTTGTCCGTTATCTTTGACACGGACAGAAGGTTTGCCGCAAAGGAGGGCATGTAGACCACGTCACGTAGCCGTAGATCCTTCTCTGCACCATTAAGGTTGATGCTCACCAACTTGTCTCCCACGCCCTTTGCGTTGACGACACTGCCGTTTGCACATCTGAACCGCCGATCGGTGGGGCCGATGGAGAAAAATCCAGCCTGGTCGTTGCTGGAGTGATGATCGGTGCCGGAGTCGAGCCCAAAAGCTCCTGGCCTGAGCAGCACCACTCCTTTTACTGGAGGTGTGCTCTGTGCCATCATGTTGTGGCTTCTTTGCCACCCTTGTTGTTGCCTTTGTTCCCACCGCTTCCGCCGTCTTCCTTCTTTGGCGACCTGCAGTCTCTTGCCCAGTGCCCAGGTTTACCGCAGTTGCGGCAGTTACCCTGTCGCTTGGGAGCCTTGCTGCCATTGTTGCCTCCGCCACCACCGCTTCCGCTGCCGCCTTTCTGACCAGAGGCTGACCCTTTGCTCCCGCGGCCGCCGTAGCGTGCGGCATAGGCTGAGAAGTTAGCCTCACTTCCGCTGCGGCGCATGGCCTCGTTTCGCACGTACTCGGACACTGCCGTGTACGTCAGGTCGTCCTCCTTCCAGCCGCCCATGACGGTGATCATTGGNAGGAGGATCATGGCTTGCATGTTCTCGTCAAGGTCCCAGTTCATCTGGCGAGCCTCGCCAAGGAGTCCTTCAAACTCCTGTAGGAAATCGGGGATTGATTCGCCCTCATTCACCCGCATGCTGATCAGCCGTTGTAGGATGAATAGTCTGTTCGCGAGGGAGGTGGATTGGTGCACGCGCTTGAGCTTGTCGTAAGCTTCGGAAGCCAGCGTGTACCCGGCAATGATGGGAACATACTTCTTGGCTATCGCGTTGCTGAGGAATGACATGACAATATCATTTCGATCCATCCATGCCTCATGCTCAGATGTGCCTTCCGCGGGAACCTGCTCCTCTCCCTTCAGTAGCTTGATGAAGCCGCGCACTCTCATTGCCAGCTCGAACTGCCATCTCCAAAGGGGGAAGTCAATCCCCTAAAAAATGGGGATTCCTCCCAGGGGTCCAAGACCTTGCGACAGTGACGTGGCACTCACATTTGCTCCAGTGGTCTGCCCTGTGGTAGCCACTGTTGAGCTTGAGGACTGCCCTGTGGCAGCCCCCACTCCTCCAGATGGGTCAACCATTTTTGTTGCCCTTGTCTGCTTCCCACATCTCTGCTGCGTTGAGGCCGATGTAGGGTGACGTTAGCTGATGTCTGCTAGCGGTTTTAGGATGCAGATCCGTTGCTTACCCCTCCAGCCGATGTTCACCTGCAGACAGAGAATACATCTACACCAACACACCCAGGGTCTTGCCACCAAGGGC
Source organism: Penium margaritaceum (assembly GCA_023375785.1). Taxonomy (NCBI): domain Eukaryota; kingdom Viridiplantae; phylum Streptophyta; class Zygnematophyceae; order Desmidiales; family Peniaceae; genus Penium; species Penium margaritaceum. The sequence continues at coordinate 33,243 of SZWC01022699.1, forward strand.
AGAGCTTGTCCTTAGTCCCTGTGTGCCAAGTGCAAACCAAGCCGTTGGAGCTGATGAAGCTGATGGAGCTGATGGAGCTGATGGAGCTGATGGAGCCGGCGTGTGCACATGGAGAGAGCGTACCAGAGTTGAGCGAAGCGTGCCTTACAACTGGTCAGTGTAGGCCCATAACCCTTTGTCAACCGGCCTGAGGCAAACGGACTAGAAAACAAGGCCGACACAATAGCACCTGTCGTACGCTCCTAGCATTTCAGCTAGGAGAAGATATCACCCTCAGGATCACGGTTCCACACTGAGCAGCTCCTAGGCAATCACTTGTTAGCAACTGTGCCCACTTAACACTTGGTCACTTTCGCGCGAGGTGCTAGTCAAAGACCAACTCCTGGGGCTTAGACCAACCAGTGTCTTCTTTATACTGTTCCTTAGTTGGAAAACTCTGTGAGGAGCATCTAAGGCCACATTGTGTAATTAGAATGAGGAATGAGCCTGGTACATATAGTCCTAGGCCTGGCTTCTAAGGTGTGTATGCAGTAACACTTTTGGGGTGGTCATTCCACACCACCTCACCAGTCCGCCAATTGGCGCGTCCACTGACCGCCAAGTGGCGTACTCTCCTCATGCATGGAGAAATGTCTAAGAAACTTCCCCTGTGCTAGAAGATCAAAAAACCTCCTGCGCACATCAAGGCTCGATCGTAGGACCTGTTGTCCCTAAGTCCAACATGCTATCCGTTGCGCTACACTTCTGGTGTCTCGCTTGGACTTGCACCACGAACAAGGTCTGGGGGACTTACTCCAAGGGAGCAGTGCATGCCCAACCTGTCCGTCAAGCCATAGTAGTGGCCATGGGGCATAGAAGAACAACACTTTTGTACCTCCGACCAAAAATTTCACTAAGGCAAGTGCTGAGGTCAGCAGGAAGTTGCTAACATCAGCAAGACCTGATGATGTCAGCAAGTCAAAATGCTGATGTCAGCTCACCTCCCTTTTTTTTATCAACCTTCGCGGTTACTACGCGAGCAGGCGGCCGCTTCGCAGCAGCCGTGCGGAAGTTGAGCAGAAGCTGCTGCACAGCTTCCGCTTAGCTACTGCTACTGTTGCAACGTCTGCTATAGCAGGAGCCGCGCTGCTGCATGCGGGGTAGCCGCCTGGCAGCTGCGTGCGCGGCCGTGGCAGCAGCTGCGTGCTACGGTTGCTGCACGCTGCTGCCGCCGCCGCGCGCTGCTGCCGCAGCTGCTGCTACGTTGCTGCTGCCGCCGCTGCTGCTGCCACTGCTGCTACGCTGCTGTTGTGTTGCTGCCGCCACTGCTGTTGCCACTGCTGCTGCGCTGCTGCTGCGCTGCTGCTATGCTGTTGCCAGTGCATGCTACTGTAGTGCTGCTGCCGCCGCGCGCTGTTGCTGCAGCGCGCTGCTACCGCCGCGCGCTGCTGCTGCCGCCGCTACTGCCGCCTTGCTGCTGCTACTGCTGCTGCTGCTACTATCGCTCAGTGTTGCTACAATTGCATGTGCAACTGCTAGCGACTGCAGTCTACTGTAGCTGTCTCTTGCTGCCACTAGAAGCTGCCGCTGATGCAATCTCATGTACTGATGGCGGGCGACGTCGACGTCGATCCGCTGTCGTCGTCGATAGGTCCCTGTGGATGTGCTGTAGCGGTCACTCTCACTGCTGCTTCTCTGATGCGTCTCTGTTGCGCAGCTCGTTGAGAACTGTCTCACTGCTTTGATACCATGAGAAGATGCGTGGAAGCTTCCTAGCGACACAACCGCTGACTAGGCGTTAGTGCCTGGTCAGACGGTGACGACAGTCACAAGTCCTGCACACAACAACAAGGGTTTGGCTAGGAGACACAAGGCAAAGTGTCATAATGCTTCAATAGCATTTGCAGAGAGGAATGACAAATGACAGGTCCATGGCATAAGTACCTACCGCGGCGCACGGCGTGTGTCCCACACGGCAGTGCAAGATCCGTCCTAAAACCGGCCCAAAACCACTGTTTTGGCCGTAACTCTGCGCTGACATATCAGAACGCTGCGTCGTATGGACCTAGAGGTGCAGAATCAAAATCCGGACGCTACGACTGGTCACATGCATGCATTGGGCATCAAGTGGCGGACATACAATACAAAAACATGCAGATCGGGCCTACGGCCAGTCCACCGATAAACTCCTGTGTGCTGCAAAAAAACTACAGGAGGTCCTGGATAGCGCCAAGAGCTCTGGAACGGTCGTCAGTCAGCTCCAGGATGGTAGTCCGCCACCAGATGACGCACCGGTGCCTCCCGGGTCTGCATCAGGGATCTACATGAGTATGGACACATCCGAGTGGTCATAGTAAACTGTACAGGTCGACAGGAACGTCACAAATCACAACATCTCTGCAACATGAGACATGGACTCTAGAAAGAGCATGGCGTTGTAGACGCAACAGTACAGTCAGATCCTACGCTAGACGCATGCAGACAGCATCTGCGGTGGCAGTGACCGTTGGCGGCCCAACAGCGGAGGAGGCCTGCCGATGGAGCTGTGCACGTTGCCGCAGGGAGGAGGCTCCAGTGAACTGCGTGTAGGCCTCAGCGTGTGCGGCTCCACCGGATGACACTCTAGCAATGTCGAGTCTTGCCGTCAGTGATGTGCACGCCGNATGTGCAAGTCTCGAGTGCCGCCCGGACCGATGCACTCTTATACCAAGTGTTACACCAGCTGGAAATGAGGAGGTTCAGAGTTGAAAGCGGGACTTTTTACTTTTCAAAAGATTGAAGTTAGTTGAGTGTTTTTGAGAAGCAGAAAGCGTACTTCGTTGTTCCAAGTGTCGAACCTTGACATTGTACATACAGGTGGTGAGAGCGAGAGAATGGGGCTCGGTCGAGCTGCTTGGTATATTGGCAGTTTGCGTGACACGACACCATGCTTCGATTCGCCGATTTGGGAAGTCCCTTGTTGGTTTGACGAGGGCTTTGAGGTTTCATTCGGCGTTTGTGAGATCTGTCAAAGTCGCTCGAGAGATCATCGCCCGTAGTCTCCAAGCGTCGAGTAATGCCGCGAGTAGGTTCCGGTGAGTTTTGGAAATGATCGGAAAGTGGTCATCATCGCGCGAGAGAATTCCCCTCAAGCGCGGAAAAAGACTGTCGCGATGAAGTCGCAAAGGGGGTCAGGAGCGGCAAAGCACAAAACAGGCCGCTCGTGGGTTTTGGGACTCGTGTATGACCATTGGCATAACATTTAGTACCCTTGTTTGGTTGAGGTTCTGTTTGTCATGTCGTCATCTTCCTTGGTACAGCGTCGTAATGGGTATTCAAAGTACTAGTTTTTTCTTAGTACTCACTTTTTCCGTGGTTAAGATACAGAGAATGTGTTTGTGAATCTTTCCCTTAGGAGTAAGTTTTCTTTTCACGGACGTCAGAAGTGTTTTCTGCCAAAATCACCATCGCATTCTTTTTGTGCAAATTTTGGGTTCACGGTAAATTTGTTCAAAAAGCAATGTGTATGGGGTAAAGGTACTCTGTATCTTATGTAAACTCAACATTTCTTAATCTTCCTCACCGTGCATGGAAAGCTTCCATGCATATTCTTCATTTACAATTCATTTTGAAAAGATTGAATGTGGTTACTAGGTTTCTTTACTAACTTTGCCTTTGTGAATTCCACATACGTTTATGTATATGTTTACAATTGTTGTATCAATCATGAATTGTGACCCCAATTCCTGCATAAACTTTGTCATTGCAAGTATAAGAATGGCTGGTAAAGGTCGTTGAAGAGTTTGTCCCCTTCTCCTTTCCAAAGTGAAAATGGTTGTT
>SZWC01022700.1:18655-39241 GCA_023375785.1 Penium margaritaceum
GGGGGGGGCCTAGAACTTGGAGGGGTCTCCCATTGTTGTTCATTCTTCATTCCTAATCAGTCATTGTCAGTTTTCAGCTGCTTTCTGGCGCTAACTCTGGCGCGCGCGTTTCTGAGTAACAAAACCCAGAGCTTCCAGACTTAGACTCTAGAGCAGCAGACTGAGGGGGCAGCTGACCTAAGCAACGAGCGTGGAATCCCGCACGCTGCATCAACAACGCTGCTGCCCCAACACGCTGCATAGTTTCTTTCTTGGTATCAGAGCGGGACAGCAGTGGCGACGGCGGCAGAGGCGAGGCGTCGCTCCCGCTGGCATCGCATGGTAGCGACGATGCGCGCCTCGTCCGTCGGGATAGGGCACGTGTACCATCCATGCCCGGGCTGACCACAGAGTGCATTGACTGTGCTCAGGGGAAGATGCACCGGTCCACGTACCCCTTGTCTGCCTCTCGTGCATCCGCCCCCCTCGACCTTGTCCACTCGGATGTCATGGGCCCTCTCCCCACCGAGTCGGTCGGCGAGCATGGCCGTTATGTACTCACCGTCACGGACGACTACTCTCGCTATCGCTGGGTCTTCTGTCTTAGGCAGAAGAGCGATGTCGCCCGGGCCATCCAGGACTGGCTTGTCCTCGCCGAGCGCGCGTGTGGCCGCTCCCTTCGCTGCTTTCGCTCCGATCGCGGTGGCGAGTACATGGGTGAGGCCACGACTTTCTTCGCCTCCCGCGGGATCCACCACGAGACTTCGGCACCCTACACTCCTGCCCAGAACGTATCTCCGAGCGGTGGAACCGGACTATGGCCGACGCCGTCCGCACCATGCGTGTCGAGCCTGGTCTTTCCGAGGGCTTCTACTTTGAAGCCATGGCTTACATGACCTGGGTCTGGAACCGGATTCCCCACGGTCCCCTTCCCCGTCAGTCCACCCCGTACCAGCATTGGTGCGGTCAGCGCGCTGACCTCCGCCCCGCTCGCGTCTGGGGTTGTGTCGCCATTGTCTGGCTGCCCGCCCCGCAGCAGGGCGGCAAGCTCGCCCCCCGCGGCCGTCCCTACACCTTCCTCGGTGTCTCTCATCAGTCCAAGGCCTGGCGCTTCTGGGACCCATCCGGGCACTGCATCGTCGAGTCCCGGGATGCCCTCTTCTTCGAGGACCTGTTTCCTCGTGACCTCATTCGCTCCGGCTCGTCTGTGTCTATCCCGTCGCGTGGGGGAGTGGTGAGTCCGTCCTCCGTCCTACCGCGTCCGGGTGACACATTCCTTGGTCCCTCCGGGCCAGCCTCCCCAGCCGCATCCGCTGGTCCCTCCGGGCCAGCTGTCCCAGTCGCGTCCGCTGGTTCCCCCGGGCCAGCTGTCCCAGTCGCGTCCGCTGGTCCCTCCGGGCCAGCTGCCCCAGCCGCGTCCGCTGGTCCCTCCGGGCCAGCTGCCCCAGCCGCGTCCGCAAGTCCCTCCGGGCCAGCTGCCCCAGCCACGTCCGCTGGTCCCTCCGGGCCAGCTGCCCCAGCCGCGTCCGCTGGTCCCTCCGGGCCAGCTGCCCCAGCCGCGTCCGCTGGTCCCTCCGGGCCAGCTGCCCCAGCCGCGTCCGCTGGTCCCTCGGGCCAGCTGCCCCAGCCGCGTCCGCTGGTCCCTCCGAGCCAGCTGCCCCAGCCGCGTCCTCTGGTCCCTCCGGGCCAGCTGTCTCAGTCGCGTCTGCTGGTCCCTCCGGGCCAGCCTCCCCAGTCGCGCCCGCTGGTCCCTCCGGGCTAGCCTCTCCAGTCGTGTCAGCGGATCTCTCCGGGCCGACAGCCCCAGTCGTCTCCACTGGCCCATCAGACTCAGCGTCATCGCACGCCTTGCCACGCTACACACGTGGCCCCGGCGGCAGCCTCCGACCCAGGCCGTCGGTGAGCGTGAAGACCATCGCACCGCGCTCGGTGGCGCCTCGACCCCCCGTGGCTCCACGTGCCTCCTCCACTCCCACGGTCGTGAGTGGGGACCCTGGCACCAAAGCCCTGGGCCTGACCACCGCGGCCATCATTGCAGATCTGCACCCGGGATCCGCATTGGGCTACGCCATGCTCCATCACGAGCATCCGCACGCGGTCGTGGCTGCCCTTGCGCGCATCCCACCTGGGGCGCGAGAGGCACATGCTCTCTTTGTTCGCTCCACAGCACGCCCGGAGGACCCAGCCACCTTGCGCGAGGCACGAGCCTCCCCTGAGGCCGCACACTGGGACGCTGCTTGCGCCGATGAGCTCGCTGCTATCCGACAGCACCACGTGTACAACCTCGTCGACCTTCCTCCAGGTCGGAAGGCCATCGGCGCCAAGTGGGTCTCTCGGCGCAAGTGGAAACCTGACGGGTCCTTGGACAAGTACAAGGCCCGCCTCACTGCAAAGGGGTTTGCCCAGGTCCCTGGGGTCGACTATGACCAGATCTTTGCCCCATTTGGCCGGTTCTCCACCAGCCGGGCGCTCTTCAGCCTGGTCGCCCAGCATGGGTGGGAGCTGCATCAGATGGATGTGAGCAACGTTTTTCTCCATGGTTCACTGGAGGGTGAGGAGCTTTACATGGTGCAGCCACCAGGCTTCGACGATGGCACCGGGAGAGTATGGCGCCTGCGTAAGGCCCTCTATGGCCTGAAGCAGTCGCCTCGGTGCTGGAACCAGGAGATCAGCAACACGCTCCTTCGTGGTGGGCTCCAGCGCAGCACCGTTGACCCTGCACTGTTTGTCAGTCCGCGAGGCCAGACCTTCGCTGCTGTTCTGGTGTACGTCGACGACCTCCTCATTGCGTCGCCAGACACGGCTGCCATCCAGCGCGTCAAGGAACTGCTGCACGCCACCTACCAGATGAAGGATCTCGGGTCTGCCCGAGTCTTCCTGGGCATGGAGCTCGAGCATGATCGCTCCCAGGGCATTCTCCATGTCCATCAGGCTGCTTATGTGCAGACTCTGTCCACTCGCTTCGNGGCCAGGTGAAGCTGAAGAGTCTTGACCCAGCTGTTGTGGGGGAGCCAGTTGACGTGACCGCGTACCTGCGAGTCATCGGGTCACTGATGTTCCTGGCGACGACGACGCGTCCAGACATCGCGTTCGCCGTCAACCTCCTGGCCCAGTTTTCTCAGGAGCCGCGTCACCTCCACCACGAGGCTGCGATCTGAGTACTGCGCTATGTCGTCTCGACTCCTCGGCAAGGTCTCATGTTCCGCCGTCAACCGTCTGTTGTCGCAGTGGGCTACACCGACAGCGACTGGGCCGGCAGCCCGGACGGCAAGAGTCGCACAGGCTGGATCTTTCTGATTGGCGGCACGGTTGTGTCCTGGCGCAGTGGCAAGCAGGGGTGCATTGCACACAGCATCGCTGAGGCTGAGTACGTGGCTCTTGGATGAGGCGCGTGTGAGAGTGTGTGGTTGCGTCGTCTGCTGTCTGAGTTGCGCCAGTCTGTCCCATCCATCACGCTGCATTGTGACAATGAGAGTGCCATGGCCATCGCCGACAATGACGGCGTGCATCACACACGCACAAAGCACATCAACGTCGAGTATCACTATGTGCGTTCATTGTTGCATGACGGCAGCATCAGCATCGTGTGGGTTGAGACAGCACGGCAGTTGGCTGACTTCCTGACCAAGGCACTGAAGCGCGACTCGTTCAAGAAGGCTGTGAGTTCGTTCGGCGTTCGTCCTTGAGTGGCTCTCTCTCTTTGTCTCTGCCTACGTCTCTGCATACCCTGGGGGAGTCTGGATGTTGACCGTGTCCCTGTCCGCCCATGTGCACTACGCCTGTGAGTCATGGGGGAGTGTTGGTTTTTTCGTATCTCTCATTGTGCTCTGTTGTGTCCTCCCGGCTTGTGTACATCGGCGTGCAGATGACTGACGGCGAGACTCGACGCCGATGGAGTGTCGTCCGGTGGAGCCGACGCACGCTGAGGTCTTCACGCAGTTCGCTGGAGCCTTCTCTCTCAGGCGACGCGCTCAGCTCCATCGGCAGGCCTCCTCGGCGATCGTGCTGCCGGCGGTCATTGACACCGCATTTGCTGCTTGCATGCATCCAGCGCGTCCCATTGCGTCTGCATCGTCATGCACTGCCTAGGGTCCCAGTTGCAGGTTGCATGGCCCTGTTTGGCAGCATAAACCGTTGTGGGCACTATCTGGGTTTAGGCTGCCATAACTCCTCNGGGGGGGGCCTAGAACTTGGAGGGGTCTCCCATTGTTGTTCATTCTTCATTCCTAATCAGTCATTGTCAGTTTTCAGCTGCTTTCTGGCGCTAACTCTGGCGCGCGCGTTTCTGAGTAACAAAACCCAGAGCTTCCAGACTTAGACTCTAGAGCAGCAGACTGAGGGGGCAGCTGACCTAAGCAACGAGCGTGGAAGCCCGCACGCTGCATCAACAACGCTGCTGCCCCAACACGCTGCATAGTTTCTTTCTGACCTAGACAACCTGGACCTCTCCTGCGGCAATGCGCTCGTCCACAAAGTGATTCTCAATGTTGATGTGTTTGGTGCGTGAATGATGCATGCCGTCATGCTCAGCAATTGCCTTGGTGCTCTGGTTGTCACAGCGTAGTGTGATGCAGCAAATGGGCACGCAGAGCTGCTGTAGCAAGCGAGAAAGCCAGACACTCTCACACGTACCTGCGCCGAGCGCAACATACTCAGCCTCGCTGGAGCTGTGTGCCACACAACCCTGTTTGCCACTCTTCCATGAAATAGCAGTGCCACCCACAAGGAAGATGTAACCTGTACGACTACGTGCGTCCGTATCATGAGCCCAGTCACTGTCGGTGTACCCATCAACGACAACAGAGGGCTGTGACCTGTAGCACAGGCCGACACGCGTAGTGGAAAGAGCGTAGCAAACGGCACGGAGTGTAGCCTCAAGATGCTTCTGGCGTGGCTGCTGAGAGAAATGAGCTAGGAAGTTGACCGCGAAGGCCACATCCGCTCGGGTGGTAGTGGCGAGGTACATCAGTGAACCAATCACACTGAGGTAATCGGTTTTGCGACAGTGTTTCCCAACTGGGAAGAGTCAAGTGACTTCAACAGGCGATGGCCTGCTGGGGTCATCGGTGTGGACGTCATGGGGGTGTCGGCAAGCAAGGAGGAGAAGCGCTCCCCCAGGCTGCGAATGTATTTAGCCTGGTGTACAGGTAGCGTCCTGCGCTGGCGATCTCGCTCTAGCTCCATGCCGAGAAACACACGAGCTGGACCCAGGTCCTTCATCTTGTAGACGGACTGCAGAAGAGCCTTCACTGACTGTACGGCTACTAGACTGGATGACGCAATGAGATAATCATCCACGTAGACCAAAACGGCCACGAGGGGCTGCGAGGGGGCACTTAGAAAGAGTGTTGGATCGACTGAGCTATAATGTTTTCCGCCCTTCTCCAGGGTGGAAGAGATCTCCAAGTTCCAACAGCGTGGTGACTTCTTGAGGCCGTACATTGCCTTTCGCAGTCGCCAAACCTTGTTCGTGCCATCAGTGAAACCTGGGGGTTGCACCATGTAGATCTCCTCATCAAGGCGTCCATGCAAGAATGCGTTGTTAACATCCATCTGCTCCAACTCCTAGTCATGCTGAGCTACCAGGCTCAAAAGAGCCCGGGCGGTGGTGTAGAGTCCAACTGGAGCAAAGGTCTCATCAAAGTCAACGCCCGGAATTTGGGAAAAGCCCTTGGCCGTGAGGCGTGCCTTGTATCTGTCAATCGTGTCGTCAGGCTTCAGCTTGTGCCGAAGTACCCAACGGGTTGAGAGTGCCTTGCAGCCAGGCGGGAGGTCAGCCAGCTCGAACACCTCATGTTCGTTCAAGGCCGTGAGTTCCTCCTCCATGGCCTTCTCCCACAGATCAGCATTAGCGGCCTCTCTAGGCTGACGCACTGTGGTAGGCTCAGCTGGGTGTGAGATTAGAGAGGGCAGACCACTCGCAGCGAAACAGGCAGCAACATATCCTGCTGCGGAGGCATCCAAGGCACTGATGAACTCATGAGCAACAAGAGCATAGGCCACTGCTGAGTTGGGATGGACTACACCGACAACGAGTCCAAGAGCGTCAAGCCCAGTAGGTCTGGCAGTCGAGCCAGTTGCAGTGGGAGGTGCACTGGACCGGGTGCGACGTTGTGACTGTGATAGGTGTGAGACAGACATCTGTGGAAGAGCACGAAGTCTGCCTCCTCGAGTGTATGGCTCGGGCATGACTGAAAGTGCCTCAGAGACTGGTGAGGGGATGTCAGAGACGACACGTTGTGACGATGAGGGGACGTCAGAGACAGTATGCTGGGGAGACTGTGGAGGAGTGTCGTCAGACAGTGACAAGACACTGACAGGCACTGATGTGGGCTCAGACGATGAGGAGGGTGAACAGTGTGGGCAGGACGACGGGGTAGTGTGAGGTGTGTCCGTGTGGGAGGAACCTGGGGAGGACGAGGTGTGGGACGAGGTCAAGCTTGGGGAAGGTGGAACAGCACGATTAGAGGCAGGACCAGGCCCGCGATGGTACACGCTCGAGGGAGGCACACCAGCGAGACCGGAGGCTGAAGCAGACCCATCCCCCCAAGCCGACGGAGCGAGGATAAAGAGGAAGAGGGAGCAATACGAGACAAATCGTGAGGGAAGACATCCTCAAAGAAAAGGGCATCCCGCGACTCGACGACCCGGATGCGATCAGGGTCCCAGAAGTGCCAGGCTTTGGACATGGCCGAAACACCAAGGAAGGTGCACAGGTGAGCACGCGGACTGAGTTTACTATCGCGCTGGTCCTCTGGGAGCCAGACGGCAGCGACACAGCCCCAGACGCGAGCAAGGCGGAGATCCGCTCGACGACCAAACCAGCGCTCAAACGGCGTGACATGCCGAGGGAGTGGACCATGTGGAATGCGGTTCCAGACCCATGTCATGTATGAAATGGCCTCAAAGGAGAAGAGAGGTGGAATGTCAGATGCAGCAAGAAGAGTATGGACACCGTCAACAAGAGTGCGGTTCCAACGCTCAGACACGCCATTGTGCTGGGGCGTGTAGGGAGCGGTGGTCTCGACGTGGACACCGCGAGAGGAGAGGATGCGGGAGGTGGGACCGATGAATTCACCCCCGCGATCGCAACGAAAGACATGGAGACGACGGCCACATGCAAGTTCGGCCTGGGGAAGCCAGGACTCGATGGAGGAACAGACGTCACTTTTTTGTTTGAGGGAAAAGACCCAACGCATGCGAGAAAAATCATCAGTGAGGCAGAGCACATAGCGACCAACCCCCCCAAGAATGTCATGGGAGAGGGGGCCCATGATGTCAGCATGCAACAAGTAAAGGGGAGCAGAGGTGCGCGTCTCAGAGGTGGAGAAAGGGGACCGATGCATTTTTCCTTGAGCACAATCCAGACAATTAGATGGACAGTGGGAAGGGAACGAGCCAGCATCCAGATCGTCAGCAGGGAGCGTGCGCAGAAGGGAGTCAATGGCAGCAGTGTGAATGTGGCACAAGTGGCGGTGCAGTAGCTGAGCCTGGACAGGAGAGAGGGAGCGTGCAACGTGCACATGAGCGGCAGTGGCAGACAACGGTGCAAAGGTGGGAACGCGAAACCGACGATCACAGCGAGTGCCTTGGAGGAGTATGCGGCCAGAGGTGCGATGAGAGACAAAGGCAGTGTCGCGGCTGGATGAGAAGTCCATGCCCTGGTCGTCAAGAGTGGTGACAGAGAGCAGACTCAGCTCAAGCGATGGAACGTATAGGACGCCAGGTAGAAACAGTTCCCCCCCAGGACCGACAAAGCGCACAACACCGACACCCTGCACAGGCAGCAGCTGACCGGAGCCAGTGCGAACGAGACGCACGGACACAACAGGACCAAGAGTAACAAAGGACGCTCGCGACGAGGTGATGTGATGGGTGGCTCCGGAATCAAGGATCCAAAGCCCCCGGATACACGGACAGCAGAGGGATCATTACTCACGACAACAATGGTAGCATGCGGGGCGAGGCGCTGACCACACGCAGCTAGGCAACGAGGCAAACGAAGGGACTTCCATTCTTCAATCCATGGTACATTATCAGGGGGACGCTCCAGAACATGACCGGACGCTGGACCACGTAACTCACCATTGACAACACACGCAAGAGACTCTAACCCAGAGCGGTCACTCTCACCTTCCTGATCACGCAGATGGCGCTGGTGGATGGTGTGTGAAAGAGCAACATCCAACTGCCGCTCCTCCTCAGGTGGATCTGGGGTCATGAAGACGCCGGTGGATGCCCAACGAGAAGAGTAGGGCAACACCGCCCACGGAGGGGCAGCATAGGCACTAGAGGGCGGACCGTAGAAGACTGGCCCGCCATATCTTGGAGGCCTCCCCCAGGGGTAAGGAACAGGTGGTGGAGCTGCAGCAGTGTGGTAGACGGCAGCCTTAGAAGAGGCATGGTGGCGACGCGGAGAAGATGGCGGGGGTGCGGCCCGAGAGGTAACAGCAGGGCCTCCAGAGCCATTGGAGGACCGCGCCCAGTTAGCACGCATGGCAGAGGCCAGGCGCTTGTTGTCGGCTGGAGCTGGGCACTTTGATGCAGAGTGACCGGTGGCCCCACAATTCCAACACGTGACAGTGCTGGAAGAGGCAGAAGAGGAGGATGTGCCACCAACAGTAGTGCTGGTGCCTTTGCATTTGCCACGGCCCGATTGCCCGCCAGGGCCGGCGGTAGTAGAGCCCTTGCCCCGACCACCTCCTTTGCCGCGACCCCCCCGCCACCCCCTTGGTGCACAAGGGACGTAGCCGGGGAGGAGAATGAGGAAGAGGAGGAAGAGGATGAGGATGAGGGAGAGGGAAGTGCTGTGGTGGTTGCAACAACGGTAGCGCGATGGATGCGCTTGTTTTGGAGGGCACTCCACCAGTCAGTGAGCCGCTGGGAGGTGAACTCCCAAAGTGCACCAATGCCTGGTGGTGAATCAGCAGGGACAGGCTCAGCAGCAAGACGCTCAAGCTCGGAGGCTTTCACCTCCCTGAAGATATCGGACAGTTCCGGAATGAGGTCGTTGATGATAGAGAGAACAGCAGGAAGTTGTCCAGGGGCTGCTTTGCCGAGGTCTTTTTGAAGACGCAAGCTGCGGACCCAATAGGCATCCGCAGTTTTGTCAGTGTGCATGGACAGTGTGTTAAACTGGACAGTGAGCACACTTTGTGCTGTGTGCCCAGTAACAGTGGTGCGACGTTTGATGAGTGAGTATGTGCCAACAGGGTCAATCGGTGTGCTACGTGCAGTGTCAGCATTGTATGACCCGATCTCATCAGTGAGATCATCGGGCCCAGCGCGGATAAGAGCACGGACAGCACGTGCAAACTCAGCATCAGTGGAAACAAAAGGGGGATTAGCTGAGGGATTGGGCGGATGGTAGTATTCCCAAAGCTGCTCACCTTGCGCCCATGCACTGAAGCGCACCTCCTAGGAAGCGAATGAGAGGTTCACAGTGAAGTGAGGTGGTGCTGAGTCAAAGTCAGGCTTGCGATGCTGAGGCTGGGCAAGGGTTTTTGCAACGACTACGCCCGCAGCAGTTGTAGCGGCTATGGGGTCAGAGTGCAGAGAGCTAGTGCTGTTGGATGCGGAAGCGAGAGAGGTGGAGAAGGCAACAGAAATGTCAGCACCAGCAGAGACAGCAGGTGTGGAGCGTAAGACAGGCTACAGGCGATTGAGGACAAGGTCGGCAATGTGATCTGCAAACGTGCCCTGTTCCCCCTGCTCTACTCGTAGTTTTTCCTCAGCAGCACGCTGAGCAGTGAGAGTTGCTTGAAGAGCTGTGCGCTCTTTGCGCAGTTCCTCTTGCAGGGCAGCATACTGATCATCGTCTACAGGCATGGTGAGCAATGCATGTGACGGACAAGATTTTTCGGGCAGAGTTTCCCCTGCCCCAATGGGCGTGGGAATGTGATATAGGCTGTAGTCGTGGTGCTGCACAACCAGGTAGAAGGCAGGTTCACACGGCCACGGGGATGGAGAAGGGAGGAAGCAAAAGAGGCAAGAGAGGCCCAAGCAGTAGAGAAACAACAGCTCGACAAGTTTAATGACGCAGGCCAAACAGGGGAGACAGTGCAGCTGCTACTGACGCTCCAATGACGGCTACAAAAGAGGATGCAGAGACGATGGAGCAGGCAACTCCAATGAGAGCGGTGCCGGCGAGAGAAGAAACTGTAGCTGCAGCTGTGACGAGAAAGCGAACCTGATGGCCAAGGGATGCGGATGCTGCTGCAGTAGACATCAGGGAGGTGGAGTCCTGGATAGACGTCACAGCACTAGAGAGGGTTGTGGCAGCTGAGGTTGCTGCAGATGCAACGGAGTCAGCTGCGGCTGCAATCTGCGTAGCAATGTTGACGGTCACGGCAGCCAGTGCACCCTGGTCAACAGCTGTAGTGGTGTACTCCTCAACAGCCCTGCCCACAGCGGTGGTGCCAGGTGCACGTGCAGCACGAGCTGTGGCAGCAAACGTGGACGCAACAGTTGAGCTAGAAGTGAGGGCTGCCTCCAACACAGAAAGGATGTCAGAGGGTTCTAGAGAGTTGAGCTCCTGCGTGTGATGCAGCAGGTGAGGCAGCCCGATGAGAGGAGTCCTCTGCTGGCTGTCCGACCGCTGCCTCGGCAGCTGGTCCTGTTCCTGAGCGGGTGGCACGAAGGCGAAGACTCTGCTGACGTGTTCTACGGACAACAGGTGAGCGTACAGGTGATGCAGGACGACCTTGCTCACGTGGCGGCCCCGTGGCTGGTGCGTTCAGCACTATAGGAGAGTCGTCGGACGCCGACTGGCAGTAGGCAGTGTACTCGGCCGCGTCTGCGAGCGCAAGGTGCTCCGCGGGGTCGTAGTCCTCCCTCGGATGATAGCCGGGGCTGTCACACTGTCGGCGACGTGCCCACGCACGTCTCTCCTCCTCGTAGCGTGCGAGGAGCTCGTCGGTGCACGCACGCTCGCACCAGCCCCTTGGTGATGAGGGGATCGGCTCCGACTCAGGTGGCAAAGCCAGGGTGGCGTCACACGCCGCAGAAGCGACTGCCGCTGTAGATGTGGTGGTGTGCCACCTTGCAAGGGTGCAGGTGGACGATGCTGTGGCCCCGAACTGCGGGACCGTAGGATTTGGGCAACAACTGCGGACAGAGTTGTTGCGAACCGAGTCCAGACAGACGGTGGCCTGGATGGGTGTGCTGCTGCCAAGAGAGGGGTGAGGCCGTTAGACTCCGAGAGTGGAGTGCGTGAAACCAAACTACACCGAGCCGAGAATGGCGATGGTGAGGTGGTGCTATGGTGAGACAGCACACGGGGTGATGCCTCGGGCTGGCGATGAGGTGCAAGGTGCGATGACCGCGGCAAGATACCGTCGCACTGCCTCGTCGTCGCCTCACCCGCGGGTCTCGAATCGATAGAGCGGGGAAGGGATCCCCCTTGCTTTGATACCAGTAGGTAGCGACGAGAGTCCTCCTTACACCCTCGAACACACAAAGCTAGGAGGACACGGCATCCATGGCTAGGGTGGGGGTGAGAGAGGTGGAGAAACACTATGCCGCAAGACACTTTGAGAACGAGTGTAATGAGAGTAACGAGCTAGCGAGCTCTTAGCCGCGGTTGACCGGGCCACCCACTCGAGGGGCTCGATGTGGGGCCCGGCCGCCACCCCGGGGTCGAACCTGACCGGTCGGCTAAAAAGCCGCCGCGATTTCTCACACCTCAGTGCGACTGAGCGTGTGGCCCCGTAGGATCAGCAACCCGGGCAAGCACTAACAATTAGCACCGCATGTAAGGCACACAAGTCCAGAAACCACATCGACCACGAGCGTATGTGGAGCATGCATCTCTCAAGTTATATCTCAAGTTTCAGCCACAACGTGGCTCACAACCAAACACTGAGAATTGCATGGTGCGTCCAGGGAAGGTCTTGAGCATGGCTGAGGTCACGCCTGTCTTGCACCTGACCAGTCCTGCTTGGACCATGGCTTCAACGGTGCTCAGTCACCTGTAGTGAACAAGTGTGTGAGTGGGTGGAGACAAGAGGTCACTTGCGTGTGTGTCAACACTAACACTCTGTGCCTGTAAAACACTGACACTTCTGCTATCCACTCAGATACATGTCGATGTAAGGTCAAAACGCAAAGGCACCGAGACATGACCATGAACTAGACTAAGGACCACTGTGGTACTGCATTGGGATAATGAATCAAAGTAACTCCGGACTGTTGGACTCAATCCTGATGGAAACCACAGTTTGACTGAGAATGAGCGTAGAAGCTTCCTAGCAACACGGCCGCTGACCGGGCGTCAGTGCCTGATCAGACGGTGACGACGGTCACAGGTCGTACACACAACGGCAAGGGTTTGGCTAGGAGACACAAGGCACAGTGTCGAAATGCTTCAATATAGCATATGCAGAGAGAGATGACAAATGACAGGTCCAAGGCATAAATACCTGCCGCGGCGCACGGCGGGTGTCGCACGCGGCAGTCCAAGAGTTGTCCTAAAAACCGGCCCAAAACCACTGTTTTGGCCGTAACTCTGCGCACACATGTCAGAATGCTACGCCGTCTGAACCTAGACGAGCAAAATCAAAAGACGGACGCTACGACTGGTCACATGCATGCATCCATCGACTGTCAGTGAGCATACAATGCAAAAACATGCAAATAGGCCTCATGGCCAGTCCCCCGAAAGACGCCTGCAAGACGTAGAAGACACAGCAAAGAGTCCCGGTGGCATCTGGGGCTCTGGAACAGTGGTCGGTCAGCTCCAGGCGGGTAGTCCGCCGCCTGTCGTCGCGTCGGTGTCACCAGGGCCGCCTGCCTCAGGGATCTGCACGAGTATGGACACGGCCGAGTGGTCACAGTAAACTATACAGGAACGGCACAAAGCACAACACTCCCCCATGACCCGATGGTACGCATGTCCATACGCGTGCAGCACTGGTACAACTACATAGTGGGTGACACAGACAGATGAGACGCAGACGTACATCCCACACTCAACCACTGTCACACACGGGGCGAAGCCCAACAGAACGAATGGCCACCAGGAACTTTTGCGGGCAAGTGTCTTCGTCAAGAAATCAGCACGCTGCAAGTCAGTGCCAACCCACATGATGGAGATCACGCGTCGCTCCACCAGATCACGAACGAAGTGATGCTCAACCGCAATGTGTTTTGTGCGAGCATGAAAAACACCAGAGTTCTCCGCAATGGCGAGAGCACTCTGGTTGTCGCAAAGCAGCACAATGGCGGATACTAACTGCCCAAGCTCAAGAAACAAGCGCTGCAGCCAAACTGCCTCAGCAGCCCCTGCGCCCAAACCCACATACTCTGCCTCCAACGAGCTACGTGCGATGCAGCCCTGCTTCCCGCTTCGCCAAGACAAAGCGGTACCACCGAGCAGAAACACGTAGCCAGTGCGACTGCGCCCATCAGGGCTCCAAGCCAAGTAACTGTCAGTATAGCCGTCAAGGACCACCGAACACTGCCGACGAAAGCAGAGTCCGAGATACGGCGTGGAGACCACGTACCGTACCACTCGCACAGTCGCGTGAAGAGCTCTCGCACATGGGGCCTGCGAGAACTGAGCGAGGAGGTTGACGGCGAACGCGATGTCGGGACGCGTGGTAGTGGCCAAGTACATCAGAGATCCGATAAGACGGAGGTACAAGGTCACGTCCACTGTCTCCCCCAGCTGTGTAGGGTCATCCACCTTCAGGGCATCCTGCCCATCAGGTGTGAGGGGTGTGGAAGCGGTGGGCACTGCACCAAGGAGATCGCTAAAGCGCTCCCCCACGACTCGTGCGTATCGGGCCTGATGCAGCAACAGTGTCTGATGTCTGCGATCTCGCACGATCTCCATACCAAGAAACACCGATGCAGGACCGAGGTCCTTCATCCTGTAGGCAGTCTGCAGGACAGCCTTGGCCTCCTTCACGGCCTCCAGAGATGGAGACGCAATCAAAAGGTCATCAACATAGGCCAGGATGGCGGTGAATCGCTCGGGTGTCGGTAGGATGAAGAGCGAGGGGTCTGCCTCGCTCTGTACGTACCCTGCGCGAGTCAAGGTGCCAGTGATCTCCCGGTTCCAACACCGTGGAGACTGCTTGAGGCCGTTCAAGGACTTGCGCAAGCGCCAGACCTTGTCACCGTCCTCAAAGCCTGGTGGCTAAGCCACGTAGAGCTCTTCATCCAGAGAGCCATGGAGGAACGCGTTGTTCACATCCATCTGGTGTAGTTCCCAATCATGCTGAGCCACTACACCGAACACAGCTCGAGCTGAGGTCTTGCGGCCGACAGGGGTAAAGGTGTCAGTGTAATTAACTCCCTCAATCTGAGAGAACCCCTTGACGACCAAGCGGGCCTTGTAGCGTTCCAGTGAGCCATCCGGCTTCACTTTCTTGCGAAAGATCCACTTGACCTGAATCGCCTTCCTCCCAGGGGGAAGGTCGACCAGCTCGTAGACTCTGTGCTCTCAGATAGCGCAAAGCTCATCCTCGCAAGCAGCTCGCCAGGCATCAGCATCATGCGATGAGAAAGCCTCCCTCAATGTTCCCGGGTCAGGCGCCATAGAGGGGGAGCTCTGCGTGGCAAGTGCACACGCCTCAGTGTCAGGCTTGACGGCCACGAGATCGGCTGCTGCGTCACAGGCGATATGGAACTCGCGAGTGACCAGGTCGTGCCCTATGGGGCACGCTGGGTGTACCTCTGAAAGCTCAGTGTGGACACTCAGGCCTAAGGCCTTTGTGCCCGGATCATCGCTCGCGATGCTGCGAGAGGAACGCCTGGGTCCGGGACCCGACGCTCGCTGAGCTCCGGAATCCAGTGGTCGAAGGCGACCACCGGGCTCACGGGAGTAACCGGAGGTCGAGGGGCGCACCTCAGGCTCAGGAATAGGTACGACCACAGGGACAGGTACGACCACAACTGGTGAGGGCTGAGACGAGGCAGCCGGAGAAGCCGTGCGAGGAGATGCGTGTGTGGGGGACACAGAGCTGGGGGTAACAGCGGGCAAGGCTGGCCCGGACACTGAGACAGGAGTGTCAGTAGGGACAGGAGTGGGCTGGACTGGGTCAGACGCCGGAGCAGGGGTGCCAGTAGACACAGGTGGTCATGCAGGAGGAGGCGTGAGAGCAGCGGTACCTGTGGGGTGTGAAACACGTTGAACGGGCGGGATCTCTGGACCAACAGCAATGATAGCCGGATCATCAAGTGCTGGAGACCGAGAGGGGACTCGAGCGGACACATCAGCCTGACGAGGAATGGTCGATGACGGAGATGTCTCCCCCATCCATCGAGGACCCTCACAGGAAGGGACATGGGCGGCAGAGAGGGTTGTGATCAAAGTCAGATCACGGTATGTGAGTGACTCAAAAAACAGCGCGTCGCGGGACTCAATGACACGACGGCGAGTGGGGTCCCAAAAGCGCCAGGCCTTCGACCGCGGGGAGATGCCGATGAAGGCACACAAGCGACCCCGAGGGGAGACCTTGGATCCCTGCTGGTCCTCGGTGTACCACACGGAGGACAGGGAACCCCAGACGCGAGCGAGGCGAAGATCAGCATGGTGGCCAAACCAGAGCTCGTATGGTGTAACATGATCCGGAAGCGGACCATGCGGGCGGCGGTTCCAGACCCAAGTCATGTAGGCGAAGCCCTCGAAGGCAAAGGACTCTGGGAGACCGCACTCAGACCGCATGGCGCGGACCGCATCCTCCATGGTGCGGTTCCAGCGCTCAGATACACCGTTCTGCTGTGGGGTAGCAAGAGCGGAGACTTGGTGAAAAATGCCGTGCTCAGCAAAGAAGGAGTCCATCTCACCGAGGAACTCGCCGTCGCGATCGGAGCGAAAGGTATGTAGCGTGTGGCGAGACTGACGCTCAGCCATCACGAGCCAGAGCCAAACCGCAAGAGCGGCGTCGCTCTTCTGACGCAGACTGTAGACCCACTGCATCCGGGTGAAGTCATCAGTCAGCGTCAGAACATACCGGCCCCTCTCGGACAGAGACTCGACCGGGAGAGGACCGAGCAGGTCCGAGTGGACCAACTCGAGAGACCTCAGTGCTCGAGAACGCGAATCAGGATAAGTGCACCGGTGCATCTTTCCTTGAGCGCAGAAAAGACAGTCGGTCTTGGGTGGCTTCTCGAAAGAAGCCACGTAAAGGCCAAGAGCGGGCTGTGTCCGAATGAGCTTCGACACAGTGTTGGAGCCCACGTGACACAGACGTCGGTGAAGCAACCGCTGGTTTTCCGGGGATAGAACACCAGTGACAAAAATGCGACCAGAGGAGGAGGGAGAGCAAGGGGAGGAGGGCCGAGCAATGCGGTACAAATCATATATGACTGAAGCACGCAGGACAATGCTACGGGTGTCAAGAGCAGTCACACTTGTTGAATCAGCGGTATGCTCAACGGAGAGACCCATCAGAGTGCAGGCACGTACAGACAGCACACAAAGCTCAAGATCAGGCACAAACAGCACGTCAGAGAGATACAGGGGGCCAGACGGACCATCAAAGCATACAACCCCAACGCCGTGGACCGGTAAGGACTGACCAGAGCCTGTACGAACAGAACGGACAGTCGTGACAGGACCAAGTACCACAAAGTCACTACGATGACATGTCATGTGGTGGGTGGCACCGGAATCGATGATCCAAGTGCCACCGGAGTCACGACTGGTGGACGTCACTGTACAACGAGCAATGGAACACTCGGCATCAGAGGGACGCTGAGCTGTCAGTGGGAAGGAACGACGTACATCACGAAGATGAGACTCATGAATCCAGTCAGTGCATTCAGGCCCAACATCATCACATGCGGACTGTGCTCCCCCACACGTGTCATCACGAGTCACGAGGACGGACGAACAAGCAGTCTATGACCCACTCGACGATGACAACACACTCGCACCTCCCTGAAAGCGAAGCGCCAGAAGATGACGAAGCTCGGCGATGGTACGATCACGTGTGTCTGGATCACTGTTGCTCGCTGGTGAGGACGCAGGAACAGCTGTAGTCGTGGTTGCCGCGCGTCCAGAGGAGTATGCGGGCAACGTGCCGGACGCGGTGCGAGCAGCATGGGCAGCCTCAAGTCCACGAGTGATGCGCTCCCAGTCAAGCGGCTGCTGGCACTCGGTGTAGCGATGGGCACCTCCACAGTTGTAGCAGTGCACGGAACGACCACTGCAACCACCGGATGACGGCTGCTGCTGGCCCGATCCGCGCTTCCTATTCTTCTTCTTCCCCTGGGCAGCTGCTCCAACGCCCTGCGTCTGCGTGGGTGTAGACGGGGTCGAAGAGGAGGAAGATGAGGTCGTGATGGAGGTGGATGAGGGTGACTGCAGGAGGGAAGATGGTGGTGATGCGAGGACTGCTGCTGCGAGGGAAGTCTCCTGATGTGCTACTGCTGCTTCGCGGGCCGATATCACCTGGAGGAACAGCTGATGCGCCCAAGGGAGCAGCTGCAGAGTGGCTGAGAAAGGCTCGAGAGCAGCGTCGCTGTACCGTGTGAAGATGTCGGTGTACTCCAGGTGAACTCCGAGCATGATCGTCCGAAGTGCCCACAGCTGTGTGCCCCCTGAGGTCCCCAGACGCGTTTTTTGGCGTGTCGCCAGTAATCCGCCGCAGGCTCCGCTGGTCCCTGACGGAGCGAGTGGAAAGCACGAATGTGTGACGCACGCGTGGCGTGCGTCTCTGCGGCCAGTAGGGACAACGCCATATTTCAACCTCCACGAGGATCAACTCCGGTGCCTGTGCCAGCCTCGCCAAGAAAGGGGCGGAAGTCGACGACAGTTTCGCGTGGCATGGCATAGAGAAGTCCTCGCATGGCCCGGGTTGCTGTCAGCACCTGTGCTGGATCTGTAGACTGGTATGGGCTGTGGTAGTAAGGCCACACTCCCTCGGAAGTGGCCCACACCTGAAACAGGATCTCCCAGCAGTCAAATCCATCCTCACTGATGTACCGTGGAGGTGGTGCCTCAAAGTCCTTTGGCTGCCGATCCGTGGGGAGAGCAACCACAGGCTGAGGAGGGCGAGAGACGGGGAAAACTCC
The DNA here is from genome assembly GCA_023375785.1 of Penium margaritaceum. Classification (NCBI taxonomy): domain Eukaryota; kingdom Viridiplantae; phylum Streptophyta; class Zygnematophyceae; order Desmidiales; family Peniaceae; genus Penium; species Penium margaritaceum. The sequence continues at coordinate 36,659 of SZWC01022700.1, forward strand.
TGGAAGGGGATGATCACCGGGGAAGTCAGGTGACGATCGTATCGGGGACACGGGTGGAGGTCGGGTACGTGTCTGCAGCTGAGGGAGGCGCTCCTGTAGAAGACAAATCTCCCGTTCCTGGGAGTCATCCTCGAAGCCTGGCATGAATGGCTCGTCATCGAGGAGGTCCGCAGGTGGTGGAGAAACCACACCAGGAGGTGAAGCAGGTGGAGCACCTGTCACGGGCACCTAGGCCGAGTGCTGGGTGGAAGCCGCAACACCGGCAGCTCCCTCAGAAATCCGCGAAGGAGCCGTGGACAGAGCACGCAGAAGCTCAGTCAGCGTGCGGATCGCGTCAGTCTGCTCTCGCTGCAGACGACGCATCTCCTCTTGTTGGCTGCGCAGGTCCGCAATGGCCTGCGAGCGAGGGCTCAACACCCCTGAAGAAGAGGAGGAGGGATCACCTGGTCCCTTGTCCTTGTCGTCGGGCGAACTTATGTCGCCGCTCACTATGGGACGACAGGTCAAGTTTGTCGGATTTCAGAACCGTCTGCGTTTCTCGAGAAGTTGAAACGCTGGCAACTTTTGACTTTCCGGGTGAAATTTTGGCCAAGTGTAATGCTGACTTCAGCAAGTGGTTGCTGACGTCAGCACGACCTGATGACGTCAGCAATCAACAATGCTGACGTCAGCTCGTCCCCCCCCCCTTTTTTGCTTTTTTTTCTTGTCACGGTTCAACGCGCGTGTGGGGCTGCTTCGCGGTGGCGCGCGGCAGCTCCGCGGAAGCTGTGCAGCAGCTTCCGCCCAGCTGCTGCTGCAGCTGTGCTGTCAGCTGCAGCAGCAGCTGCGTCGCTGTGTGTGCAGCGGTGGCAGCAGCGGCTGCGCTGCTGCTGCTGCTGCTGCTGCGCGCTGCGGCTGCTGCTGCGCGCTGCAGCTGCTGCTGGCTGCCGCCGCCGCGCGCTGCTGCTGCTGTCGCTGTTGCGCTGCTGCTGCCGCCGCGACCGCCGCTGCTGCTGCTGTGCCGTTGCCGCCGCTGTCGCTGCTGCGCTGCTGCTGCCGACGCTGCTGCTGCGCTGCTGCTGCCGCCGCTGCTGCCACGCTGCTGCTGCGGCCGCTGCTGCTGCGCTGCTGCTGCCGCCGCCTCTGATGCTGCTACGGCTGTGGGAGGGCGGTTGCACGCACTGCAGCCGCCACACTCCTCTGCGTGGCGGTACACGCCGCTGCTGCTGCCTCTGCAGCTGCGATCTCACGTGGTGGGTGGAGTGCGTTGACGGCGACCGGCCGTCTCCAACAAACCCCAGAAACTCTGCTGCAGCGGTAACTCTCAGTGCTGCTGCTCTGCTGCGCAGCTCAGTGAGAATTGTCTCACTGCTTTGATACCATGAGAAAGTGCGTAGAAGCTTCCTAGCAACACGGCCGCTGACCGGGCGTCAGTGCCTGATCAGACGGTGACGACGGTCACAGGTCGTACACACAATGGCAAGGGTTTGGCTAGGAGACACAAGGCACAGTGTCGGAATGCTTCAATATAGCATATGCAGAGAGAGATGACAAATGACAGGTCCAAGGCATAAATACCTGCCGCGGCGCACGCCAGGTGTCGCACGCGGCAGTCCAAGAGTTGTCCTAAAAACCGGCCCAAAACCACTGTTTTGGCCGTAACTCTGCGCACACATGTCAGAATGCTACGCCGTCTGAACCTAGACGAGCAAAATCAAAAGACGGACGCTACGACTGGTCACATGCATGCATCCATCGACTGGCAGTGAGCATACAATGCAAAAACATGCAAATAGGCCTCATGGCCAGTCCGCCGAAAGACGCCTGGAAGACGTAGAAGACACAGCAAAGAGTCCCGGTGGCATCTAGGGCTCTGGAACAGTGGTCGGTCAGCTCCAGGCGGGTAGTCCGCCGCCTGTCGTCGCACCGGTGTCACCAGGGTCGCCTGCCTCAGGGATCTGCACGAGTATGGACACAGCCGAGTGGTCACAGTAAACTGTACAGGAACGGCACAAAGCACAACATGACCATGAACTAAACTAAGGACCACTGTGGCACTGCATTGGGATAATGAATCAAAGTAACTCCGGACTGTTGGACTCAATCCTGATGGAAACCACAGTTTGACATCGGTAGAAGAATGCCATGCGATTTGGTTCCACTCCGATGACACGTTGTTCACTTAGACGCTGTTCAAACGCTGAAGAGGTAGGCTGCACTGGGGTGGAAATGTTTCGCACCTCAAAGTTTGGGCTATGTGATGCCAAAGTCGCCTAGCCTCTGAAGAGTTTTGAGCCACTTGGGTGAGACTGACGCCATCCACCTCATCTTTGACGAGGAATTGCCTGTCACAAAGCCAGCCCAATCTCACCACTCACACGCATTCTCTATCACAGAAGCACCGCCTTTGGGAGGGGGCAACCAGGCGAATTCACCCTCTACTGAGATTCCGATCGGGCAGTCAACTTGAGCTTCTCCGTGTGTGACCACTGCCTGAAAGGCATGTGATGAGTGATTGCCTGCTTGTCATGTTCTGAATATCTGGTACTTGCGCACTTCCGTAGACATATGAGTAGAATTGGGGGGGGGGGGGGGGGGGGGGGG